>DWQX01006841.1:0-10832 GCA_018245475.1 Pharmacophagus antenor | reverse complement strand
TATATATATAATTTAATTGTACACTAAATATTTTTTACAATGTATAGTGTTTGAAGATTTAATTAAAAATAATTACATTTTTAATATATAATTTATAAATCGCTGATAAAATTTTTAGTACTTTGTTTAATAAATATATCGAATATCCCACTACTGATGTCGCGTATATCTCATTTCTGATATAATTATCACCCATACATGTGTCAGAATAATTCTTTAAGGCACAGAGGCTTACAGTAATCATATTTGAATGTATAGATAGCAGTCACAATATTAATATTTTTCAACACTTTACTTATTATAAACAATCGATAATAAATCACAATGGATTGCGGCAGTTCCCAGGTGACACGGTTCCACAGTGGTAATTAAATCTTGATTCTTCCTCATGACGTTATCGCGTTCCTTGACTCTAAGCATGTTAGATGGTGCTTGATTTCCGATGCGATTTCGGACGTGTCATTAATACGGACTCATGATCAGAATGCGAGGTATACACCTGGACCAGCTATAAGTTCTGTTACAAACGAAAACGCATTTTTTTATGAAGTAATATAATATTACTAAAATTTATACATACATACTTATTAAAGTCTCAGCATAAAATAAAAAAAAATCTATTCGGAATGGCCACCTTTGACTTGTACAGGCCTTTAATCTGTCTGGCCACGAACCTGGACTTACGCACTGTTTCCTAAGGAAATTTCACCAGTTCTTGCTCCAAAGATTGCTGTGTTGTTTAGAGCAGGCCACGTCCTCTAAATCTGACCATAATTTGAAGTCTAAAGGATTATGGTGTGGGCTAGATTAGGGCCAGTCTTCACCTATTATAAAGTTCGAAACGTTGATTTCAAGCCAGGCTTCAGTAGTTAGTGCCTTGTGACCAGATGCAGAGTCCTGCAGGAAAGTCGAAGGTATATTTTTAAAAAGTGTATTGCTGAGAAGTCTCACAACATGTTCGAAGACTGTATCATGATACTCTTTGGCTGAAGTTTTCACTCCTTTTTCACAAAAATATAGTTTTGTGTCTTTGATAAGACACGCCCCACCAAACCATCACTGTTTCAGGATGATGAGCACCTTTGCGATCTCTTGAGAAGCTTCTTTAGAACTATGAGGGTATATTTTGCTTACTGTAGCGTTCTTCAATCATGAAATTTTTTCACCGGTAACGAGGATATTTCCGTGCCTTTCACACGCGTATCCCAACACAAGGCGTTTTGATCGACGCACTCTCTTTAATTTTAAAGATTGATTTAGGGCATGTCCTGTACATAAACGATAAGCACTGAGCTTCAGGTCTTGTTCTATAATACGCGACGCGATCTTTATTTCTCGCGATAAGATTTTTTGCTTCATTATGTGGTTTCATTGAATTCTGCCTTTATCAGCATTAACAGCCTTTGTAGTTCCTACAGCACCCGGTCACCCCGATTTTTTCTGGTCTTCGGCAGAGGACGTGTTGTTATATCTGTTGATAGTACGATACATTAACATGAGGCTAATACCAAGCTTTTGATGTGTCTGGAATATGACCGACGGCTCCTTACCCACTTTGTGCATGGCGATCACTGCAATCCTATTTTCTTTAACACCATATTCCATATTGTAATTTCAAAATGAACACGAAAAAATGTATGAAATGGCGCGAAATCGAAAGAAGTTTTTTAAAATAATAATCGTATTCCAAATTCAAAATAATTAAAAGTTTGAAAAAAAAGTTCTTTTGTAACAGTTTTTATGGCCAGACTAGTTATTTTCATAGAAACGGTAATGTGTGATTTTATAATGAAATAACATGTGATATCGAGTTAGAATAACTAACAACATATTACATAAAATAGTAGATTATTGAAGCAAAAAAAGTTATCATAAACAATGCTTTTTAAGACCATGTTTTATTTTTATTCCGGCTGTAAATGTATAATGCGACCAAATAACGATATATCGCTTGTATGATTCAAGCTACTGGCCGGCAGCTCTAATGGCTTCCATTACGTTGCTCGCCACCTGCGCTAATGGATCAGAAATATTTAATTGATGAGAGCCGTACAATTCTTCATTAGCATTTTTCATCCATTTATAGGGTTGGTACCATACAAATAGCACGCGGTTTACATTCATCAAAAGTTTTTCGTTTTAGTGATTATTAATTGTTTTAGGACCTTTCCGATCGTAAAATGTACATAAAAGAACGAATAAATAGAGAACTAAATGTTTTACAAATAGTATCATCGTATATCATACGACCTATTATCCACAATAGCGGTTATGGCCATGCTCCCAATTTCCGATTTTAAACCAATTATTGGAAAGATATAGAGTTACAGTATGGTTGAATTTTATTTTAATTAACTTTATATTAACAAATCACTGACTCAATATAACAGTACGTATTTTTTCTCATTCTGATATAACATGCGAATACTTAATTAAGAGATAAGCGATTGTCGATTGACGTTGCCGATGGATTGTCGGTACTGAAATGTCGTATCCTTTTGGAGATAATATTTTTTAAAGGTTTTGGACTCAAACTTGCCCTCGATATCACTCGATTTCTGTTTGTCCAGACTACATCCGGCTCTAACATGTATGACTGCCGGAACACTATCCAGACTCTGCTACTCCTGTGGCCCGGTAGTCGAACCTGGGACCTCCGCGTTACAAGGCGAGCGGGTAAACCACTGTGCCACGGAGGCAGTCAAACAAATGCGTAAACCAATAGGTCACATTGATAAATAAAATTATATTTTTATATCAGCAATGGGTTAACTTGGCCTCCATTGTCACGTGATGTTAAGTGGCGATGAGGCCTTAAATAGTGAGACGTTTGTAAATCTCTGGGTCTAAAATGTATAAATGCCGGTACAAAGCAATGCTGTTACGACGGTACATTGACAATGAGAGTTGCAGCGAACCAAGCCAGTTCGAATAAATTTACTCATGTTGTCCAGGAATTGAACGCAGGGCCTCCACCTTACTAGACAAATGGTAAACCACTGCGCAATGAAGTCAGGCAATAATTATATCTTAATAAAATTAATATTAGGAATTTAAGATACATTAGCTGTCGGTAACAAAGAAAATTGCCTTAATTTTGATCCCCTGTAACAAAGTACAAAGCCCCGGACAAAGTTTGCCAAACTATCTCAATGGCAAACTTTAAAGGATCTGGTTTCATTGATAAACTACCCGACCTGTTAAACGACTTGGTTGTTACCTTGTAAAACTGAAAACTGTCTAAATTGTAACAGTTATTGTTAATCATTGTTATAATTACCGCCATCACTACTAACTAGAGTATAATATTGTTGTATATTTGGTTAAAAGTAATGTACTTAATAATTCATTAAAAAACGAATAGCTATACAATTTGAAATAAAAATAATTTCACTGAAATAGTAGTTTATTCTATTAAACTAAATTGATTTAATAATGTTGTTAGCATCTTTATAGATAGCTTGCATTGTAACACTGCGTACTAATAAACATGTCTTGTTATACGGGCAACGTACTGTTGATCGTAGGCCACATGTAGCGGCAAAACGTGTTGAAATTGTAATTTGGAACGTAATATTTGCGATTAAAAAAAGCCGAAATTAGCTAAATCAATTTAGATTTCACTGTATCATGGAGACCGCAAAGTGACTCTTAGATTAATAAATTATAATAAACATGTGAACACTGGTTGTATATCAATCTATAAACGCAAATGTCAATTTAACTATTGAAAGTTGTTCAAAATTAACGAATGAAATGTAAAAATACTAAGCGGGTTAATTAAAGTTTTTCAAAAGTATCTGACTAATGATTAACTATGAATCAAAAATAGTTAAGTTATATTTATCCACATACTCTGTTCTGACATTATTAACATAAAAACATGTATATAACTCATGTTGTTTATTAAACTGGTAAACATTATTTAAAAAAAAGTCTGTAAGTGAAAGTTGTATTTAAAAATATAAAAAGGAAAACCTTATTTTTAATATTGAATTCTCAGATGATGTGATTTAAATTTCAAAGTTATAATCTATTTCTCAAAAACGTTCCAAGTTATTCAAATAGCAGATTTTTAGTAAAGTAAAACATAAGCAAGATAGTATTAGGGATGAAAATTTAATAGATTTATAAGTTGCATAGATTTTATTTCTTATATTTCACGATTACATTAAAAATATCAAATCCGTTTCTATTCATAATCCTAATCTTATATTAGTATTAAGATCCTACATAATAGTGATTACGTATTAATGTAAAACTAATCACTTGTGCAGATGAATTAATCAACAATCACTGTACTGTTTTTCACCGTGATGTTTCATCAATGCAAAAAATATAGTATCACATCAATGTGTCATTCCTTCCAGTAGATAAATGTAAAACTGATTTTTGAGTCTATACGCGGTACAAGTAGTTTTTTAAATTTATATTTGATGTTTAAGGGAATTCAATGACCAAGTATACAATAAAATAAAAAAAATCCTGAATTAATAAACATCCATCGTCATGCTCACTTATTAATATACAGCTTTAAAAAAATTAATTTGAACGAGCGCCGTTAGAAGTAATTTATTACTTTCATGTTCCTAACACCTGTACGCTTGTGATATGACGAACGTTGAGCAGTGATAAATGGGTTGTTCTATTGTACACATTATCACGCCTATGCTTTATTAATTTATGATAAAAAAAGAATTGTTTTGATTGATTAAAACCTCTTTTTTATTTTATAATTGTATTCATTTTTATCATCATCATGAGCTCATACAGTACGATGGTTTCTATCCCCTTTTTTGTTATTCTTAACTATTAATATTCTTTTTTGATTGCCTCCGTAGCTTGCCTTGTAACGCGGAGGTCCCGGGTTCGATACCCGAGCTACAGGGGTAATAGAGTCTGAATGGTGGTAGGATTTTTAGAACCCGCTTAACCAGCTATTTTCCACAATGTCACTGCCACCTTAATGGCATTGCTGGGGTCTTGCAGAGTTACATGCAAAAGCCAGAAGTATTCTGCGGGGCAGCGATTCGCCATCTGCGGCTTTATTTTCAATTAACATCAGGTAAAGTGGAGGGCAAAAATTAGCACATAACCAATAAAAAAATATTTCCTGTATATTTTTAAAATTTTCTCGTCGATCGATAAGTTAAGGTGAAGCCAGTAGAAGCTGACGTTAATTTCCAGTCGACACTATTAAAGGAATATATAATTTAACCTAGGTTTTATTTATTTTCATAAAATACTATAACCGCTTAACAAAAGGTAAATATCAAAAAGGTTGTGATGTGGTTTCGTTGACTAAACTTCGGTTATTGTATAATTATATGTATGGGATAATTTTAACCTTTAACGGTCCGGAAAGATTTTCAAATTTAATTCCTGTCTATGTTCTGATCTATCTTTTGTATGGAGATGTACAGAAATGACACATGCCTAATACAATAAGTCACAAATTACCTGCAAAAATAACAATAGAAAGAGTGATAATAAAATTAAAATGTTCTTGTCATCAAATGCACGGGATTGGACCTAGCAACAAAAACTACAATGCCGCTCATATGGCGGCATTGGACCGTTAAGGATTAAATATTTCAACTCTTTTTAATGATATTTGGCGTACTCTGAAATTCAAATTATATAATTTGTTCAATATCTATATTAGCAGAATCATTGAATACAGAGTTACCAATCATAAATTTGAACTAGAAAATTGTTCGGGAGGTTTATAATTTTATTTCATTTGTTTATTCTTCTTCTCATCTTATTAAGAACCCATTAAACTGATAAGTATACATAAGTTATTTATACAACTATTCGAGATATTATAGTTAGTAATGTACAACATTTATGTTTTTGGTAGTATCAGATTATTAATATAATTCAGGTATTTTCAAATCAATTCTAAATATTTACATAGCGAAATACTAATTTTGATATTATTTTAGTTACGTTACGAAATTAATCACTGTCTGCTTATTTAGATATCTGAATCCGCGTGCACAAACAATTTGTAATGTGATGACAGTCTGACGAGAAAATACCTGCGTCCCTAAAAATTCATTTTTGAATTCAATAAAAATGTGATTATAATTCGTAGTTTCAAGAAATATTATTGTACTGATTAATATA
Source organism: Pharmacophagus antenor (assembly GCA_018245475.1). Lineage (NCBI taxonomy): Eukaryota > Metazoa > Arthropoda > Insecta > Lepidoptera > Papilionidae > Pharmacophagus > Pharmacophagus antenor. The sequence continues at coordinate 4,700 of DWQX01006841.1, read as the reverse complement.
ATTGAAATAAGAATATCCGAAATATTATTACATTTGTTTAATTGCTTTGCCAAAAATTGACAACGTGTCTAACCTTAGACCAAAAATTTTGCCCCTGAATTAGTTTCACACCTATGGGACGCGTAAATATTTATTTTGAAATGGGTCATCTAATTAATCATCGTATTGAAATGCTAGCTAGATATTTATAAATATGTTATTCACCTGTAATTGGATATTTTGGTTTAATTAACATTGAAAGTTTTACTTCTATAAAGATATTAACATTCTACACAAGACATGTCTGCTATTGACCTGCATTCCACCTACCAGCAAATGAAGATAGCGCCGAGACAGGTATTTGTTAGAGGATTAAATAAGAAGGTCTATTTGGCTGTCAGCCAAATTTTAAAATGTATTATAGAGTCCATACTTAAATTATTTCTGATAAAAAATTAGTTTTGTATATAAGTAACCGTTGATAATGCATACGCAACTTTTTACATATTTCTCTACATAAAGATTAGGTGAAGATTACAAAATAATGACATTAAAAAAGATTATCTGATCGAGTATTCAGATTTTAAATAATATGAGAGAAAATAGTTATAGATGGGTCTTAGAACAGGTAAAAATTCGTACCATTGGTATATAAGGATGTTTGCCATTTTTTGCCCTCTCCAAAGCAAAGTATAAATACAATTTGCATTGTAATATATAAGAGGCGGAACACAGTTCGCAATTTATTCACAATGTCATCCTCTACACCGTGAAAGAATATCTATCCGTATTCGCCTCGCGGCGTGGAATGTAGCCAAATTTCGTATGATGCTATCGGTGCTGCAGCGGCGAAATTGATTACATTTTCACTCCTACCAAAAGTCGATACGTTTGCACAGCTTCACACTTAACATGATTTTAAAAATGAAAAACAATTTGCTAAATGGTACGTTACAGTCTGCTTTAAGCAGAGTAATTAAAAGTGTATAGTGACTATTACATTTGAGCTGATATTTTTGAAAGTGGTATTCGTTCATTTGTAGTTAAAAAAAGCATTATATTAACATTACTGAAGTAGATTGCTTGTGAAAATTTTTAAATGAATTCAAATGAAATACCTGAAGTATTTCGGTATATCGAAAAATGTTCTAATACAATTTTCAAAAATAACAGTGCATTTGTAAAAATATATTCAAAATACTTGAAAAAGTGGGATAAAACGGCAACTTTGCAATTAATATTCCTAATTGTGCAATCAAAATTGTTTTTATTTAGCCTAGCGACCATAGACGATATTAAAAGTATCGTCATCAGATAGTAAGTGATAATCGTACGTCTGTACATAACAATGGGATGCTAAATAAAATGTCAACACAACAATATTTTGCCGACAGCTTTGAGATTGTACATATAGGATATTGTTACCCTATTATAGCGTCCTTCAAATAACACAATAATGTCAGTACACTACGGCTTGACGTAAGAAATTTGAACTACAATGGAATTTCCATAGGTCTGCAGCGATACAGACGAACCCGTAATATTCATTATATTCGTTTAAATATCCTTACATTTTCTTCATAAGAACTTCAACGGTCTTTTTATTAAATAAAAAAAAACCGATTTGTAAAGTAAACATAACATGTTTTATGTTGAAATTTGCAAGAATACAATATAAGTGCAACTGTAGTCTAAAGCAGAAGTCTTATCAATGGATTTATTACGACATTATAATGATATACATTTTCGTGTATTTAAAAAAAGAGTCGCCTGATTATCTTTTGAATGGAGTATAAATCTAACGTTTTTTTTTTGCATAAATTCACATATGTAGTTTTTACAGCGAAAATGTTATAAAAGTAACATTTGGGATTTTGGTTAAAATCCTTTATTATTTTAACAGATCGATTTAAACAGATGGAACGTAACTATACGTTTATAAAATAAAAAGAATAACCTTTCACTAGAACCTCGTTTTTTTTTAAATAAAAACTGAAACGTACTGTTTACCATACAATTTTCGATGAGAGAATGATGAAATTTAATTCTGTTATGTTTTCTTTTTATTCTCTCCAATAATTTTAAATAATAATTAATAAATTCTTATCATATTTATGTTTAACTATATAATGTAGTTTAGCAATGGGTTTTGAGCAATAAATAAAGAAGATTTTTACTTCCATTAAATGTTAGTGATTAGGAAGAGTTGAAATTGTAAGACCGTGTAATTTATTCAGTATAAGGATATGAAGAATACGTCAGCATAATTTTATTGTTATATAAGTCTGTCTGGGTATTCTTTGTAACAAATCTGGTTAATCTTTATTATTGTTTAAATATTAAAAAAAAAAATGTTTTTATCAATCAAAAAAACTTCAAGTTGAAAGTAATGAATGATAAGAAAACACCAAGTATCACATGAAAATATTAGATTTGATAGTGACAGAGTTTTTTAGTCTATTTTAATAACAAAATTAAAAGTAATTTTGTTATTAAAATTAAATGTTGAATTTACTAATACTTTAAATGTTAGCCTTCCTGTAGAAAGTCCTTATTTTAGAAAATTGATACACTGTTATGTTTAGACGGGCGTGTATACTAATTAGTTTAAAGTATATATTTTTTATTTATATATTGTTTATAATCGAGAAAAATTAATCCGGTGGAACATGAATGCTTGTTGAATTAAAACATAGCTTTCATTGGATACCACACACATTGCACAGGGGACCGATTCTCGAGGTGTTTGAAATATTCTCGAGAGACTGCATGTCTTGTGATTTAAATTGACCTTTCTTCACAATATTTTAGTTCTAAGTAATACCATAAAAGTGGCTAACATTAGAAAAAAATGAAGCTAATTGGCAGTGACGTTTCAATGAGCTTGTCCAGTACGGTTTTCGTTCAATTTGACACCATAGTATCGAATGTCTAATTATTTGTAAGTACTAAGGGCAAAAGACAGTTAATTGGATTGGTCATTTTAAAATCAAATTTACTTAAAAGACGCCTGTTTATGGCACTAATTGTATATTCAGCCTGATTATTTTTTTTTTGTTGCTTTTAAACATTATTTTAATTAAATATAATGTAATGACAACGGGAACCGACATATACATTTTACTACTTGTAACATGCTTGCATCAGCAATAATTCTATTTCTATACGCAGCATGTAAATAAGCATTTCGTTTATTCTAGAAGATACTTGTAGATTACGACTATATCGAATGGTGTTTTCGAACCTCTAACTTAATAGAATTTGTAAATAAAACTTAATAGAAATTGAAAAGCTTCATGCCTACTTTGTTATTAGTTGAAAAATATCAGGTGATCATTGTGAGAAAATTTATATTTTATTGTCTATGGACCGTCTTATACATTTAAAGTTTGGTTTAAAACTTTCTTATAACAGTGTAAGTGTATCTATAAAGTATGTACAGTCCTAGACACTAATAACAAAATATTGTTGATGTGTAGTTATGTAAAAGTTTAATAAACCGCAATTTAATAAAATTATAAGGGTTCGACGACTGAAGAAGGAATCAAGTGTAGGATTGATATGTATCGTGTGGTAATTTTATAAGTACTGAAGGTGTCTGAGAATTTTTAATTTTAAAGTTTATTTATATTGAGTTTATTTATATTTTTAAGTTTACTTATATTGAGTTTCACTCGATACTAAAATAAAAAAAAACTTTTTATAGTCTGGTAATTGTTAATTTGTATTCTCTACGGTTAGTGTCATATATCATCGTCCATACAACATTTTCTAAATTCGTCGAAACGAAATGGCGGCGAAAGTAAGATATATAGGTAAATCCAATTTGTTCTGGCATATATCACGGTAAGGTTTCGCTTCAAAATATATTCACAGATGGATATATATTCACAAAGAAATCTATCGGCTTATTATATCACTTATTTTACTATTTATATTTTTTATAGAAAAAGTAGGCAAACGAGCGAGAGGTTGAGGTTTTTTTGAACCCACCTGGCTAGCTACCAACCTCAAAGCAACTTGCGGCCGTAACAACGTTGTTGTGGTCTGGCAGTTATATATGTGAGCGCTAAAGTATTCTGGTGGGTACGTCTTACGACCTACGGCCCAATTGATAAGTAATTTTATGTAAAATTAAGGACAATTGTTAGCCCATTACTGAAAAAAAAATGTATAATAACTTATATTTTGCTGTAAAATGTGTTCAACCTGAAAGTTATTAATGAATATAGAGTAAAAATTATTTTAATCTACATTATAAAACTACTTCTAGTAATTTTCAAATGAATAAAGTCTCAACAGCAATCTTAACGGATTAAATAGCACCTTAACTAAGAGCAACTATCTTTTCAATAAATTAATGAATGGCTCTGCCCATTCGGAACACCGGGGAGAGACGGATCTTTTATCACATTTTAATTAAAATAATTTAATACATTCAAAGTGATGATATACATGTAGATTAATGCTAACTTTGGAACTTTGTTGTGATTCTGTAAAGGTTACTTATAGGTTTATGAGCATTAAAACTAAAAAGCAAGTTATCATTTAACATCAAGTGAGATTGTGGTCAAGTACCAACTTATAAAATATAAAAAGGACATTTATTGACTTATATATAGATATATACATGAAAAAACAGATATCACATAAACTAACTAAATTTATTACATTATTTACTTAATCATAATCATATTGGCATTATAAATTCCTTTACCCTT
>DWQX01006840.1:0-10832 GCA_018245475.1 Pharmacophagus antenor | reverse complement strand
TGAACGTCATTTCGTGAAGCTGCGGGCTGAGATCGCTCGCAACACGTCAAAGCCGGCGGCACCGGTCTCACTAACCGCCGACCCGGAAGTGGTTCCGGAGGTGGACGCCTTGGCCAACCTCATCACCTCGCACATCATGGCGGGGATGGATGCCAGGTACGAGCACCTCCGCAAAGAGGAGAATCTGCGGACGCCTCTGGCCACGTACAGGAAACGTGCAACCGCACCTGCCGCTGCCACCGCTGCTGCAGAGAGGTCGGCTCCGGTGCAGATCGCCACACTGGTAGCCTCAGCGCCTGCCCGGTCCCGAAGGGGAAGGGGGAGGGCAAAAAGTCTGCCGATGCGATGTCTGCCTCTACCCCTGTGGGGAAGAGTGGCGCGGAACCGGTTGCGTCGACGTCAATCACGACCGACACCGCTCCTGCCCCTCCCGCGAACAAGCACAAGAGTCGCGGAGGGAAAAAGAAGAGAGACCCAAAGGCGTAAGCCACTGCCGCCGCGAAATCGGGGTTTCCTGCACCTGGAAGCCAAGAAGGCGCCTGGCAGGTCGTGGGTGAAAAGGAGAAGGCGCGAAGGCCGCTCATAAGAAGGCGGCAGTCTCCAAACGCCGGGCCGAGCGTATGCGGTCCTCGACGACCGCAGCCGTAACGCTGGCACTGCAGTAAGTGGCCGTGGAGGCTTGCGTCACCTATGCCGGCATTTTAACAAAGGCGCAGGAGACCATCGACCTGCAGGACCTCGGGATTGCTGGGCTCAGTCAGGTGCAGAACCATCCGCACTGGTGCTCGCATCCCGGAGGTCCCTGGGGCAACCAGCAGCCCGAAAGCTGATGCCTTGGCCGAGGGGCTCAGAGGCCCTCAAAGAGGAAGCCGTGAAGGTGTCCAGGCCGCAAAAGAGCGTGGTATTGCGGGTGTCCGACCTGGACGATTCCGTCACGCCCGAAAAAGTTGCGGCCACCGTCGCCCGAGATGGTGACTGCCCCCCGGAGCATATCAAGACTGGGAGGCTAGTGATCGCCTGAGTAGGTATGGGAGCAATCTTGGTGCGCTGCCCTGTGGCAGCAGCCAAGAAAGTGTTGGGCGTAGGGCGTCTCCTCGTGGGGTGGATGTCTGTGCGGGTTCGCCTCAACGATACCGGTCCGAGCAGGTGCTACCGTTGCTTCACCGAAGGTCATCTCATCGTGTCATCGGCTGCACCTAGGATGTGGATATTGTTTCCGCTGCGGTGAGTCCGGCCACAAAGCGGGGAATACGCAAGTTGGCAAAGGCACAAAAGCCTTATTCCAACCATTGGGCCCGTCTACCAATGTTCAATCTCTGATGCTGTTGGAGCCGATGAACCTGTTGTAATAATTATGGCATATAACTTCCTGTAGGCAAATGTCAATTACTCTGTCGGAGCTCAAGATCTTTTCCTCCAGAGCGTGGCAGAATGGTTGGTAAATGCGACTGTAATCGCCGAAACTTATTCGGTCCCTCCCACAGATAACTGGGTTGGGGACTTTAATGGCATGGTGGCAATTATAATGCAGACTGCGGCATGCTCCCCACCCTTTGACGAGGCGGTAAGGAGTAATGGGTATGTGGCGGCTTTCTTTAGAGAAGTTGTGGTGATCGGAGTCTATTTTATCACCGAACAAGGTCCTCGCTGATTTTAAGCGGTTCTTGATAGACTTAGGGGCTCTCATCCGACGATGTTTTCCGCATCCTGTGCCTGTGGCTGGAAACCAGTTTAGACTTGCTCTTCTCAACCGTGGGACAGTCGACACGTGTGTGCGGCAGAACGGAGATCCATAGAGGATGTGACTTTCGCCAGTCCAGCTGTAGCACGCCCTGTTCAGGACTGAGAGGTCTAGGAAGGCATTGTGACATTATCGGACCACCGATGCATCCTGTTCCTCGTCTCCGCTCTTCTAGCAATCCCGAGCAGCACAAGCCCCGCACAAGCACAGCAAGGTCCTCGTGCGAGAATGGGCAGAGGTGGGCGTTGAAACACCTTGACAAGGACGTCTTGGTGGAGGTGTCGCTAGTGCAGGCATGGCTGCCCGCGCCGGATACTGAGGGCTTTGATAATGAGATGGAGGCGGAATGGTTTCGGGTGAGCATGACTCAGATATGCGATACGGCAATGCCACGCGTTCGACCTCTTTCGCCTAGACGGCAGGTATGCTAGTGATCTCCGGAGATAGCGCAGCTACGCAGTGCGTGCATAAGTGCAAGGTGCCAATATACCAGTTTGTGGCTTGGCGCTCAACAAATCCGAGGCGCTGTGTTTGCATGGCCCCAGAACACGCCACCAGCCGGAAACCAAATTGTGGTTGACGGAGTCTCCCTCGGCATCAATTCGACGATGCGGTGCCTAGGCATCGTCCTAGATGGCGGATAGAGCTTCAGGGGACACTTCAGCTACTAAACGCCGTAATTGGTGGGGACTGCTGGGTCTCTCAGTTGGCTGCTCCCGAATATAGGCGGGCCGAACGCAAGCTGCCGCCGTCTTTTCACCGGGGTGATACAGTCGATGGCCCTCTACGGGGCCCCGATCTGGGTGGACTAAGTGAACTGTCCACAACGAGACCCTCTTGCGTAGAGCGTAACGGGTCATAGCAGTAAGGGTAGTGTGGAGATACCGTACCATCTCGTACGAGACGGCTTGCGTCATGGCTGGAACCCCACCATAGGATATGGCGGCCAAAGTCCTGGCATCGGTGTACCGGAGGGGTGCGGAAGCGCGGGACTCAGGCGTACACCGGAGGTGGACTATATCTGCAGATAGAGGATGGATGCACAGGACATAATTATGCCCGAGTGGCAAGAGAGGTTGGCGGGCCCGAGTGTGGGCCATCGCGCCATCGGTGCCATACGGACAGTCCTCCAATCTTGGGCAAACCGTAAACATGGTCTGCTCACAATTCGGCTTATGCAGGTGCTGAGCGGCCACGGCTGCTTCGGTTGATACCTACACCGAGCAGCTTGGAGGGAGCCTACCATGCAATGTCTCCATTACGGTGCCCAGAACACGGCGGACAACACTCTCGCCGAGTGCCCAGCATGGTCGGACGAGCGCGCGCAAATGACCGCAGTAGTCTGCGCAGACTTATCGCTGCTGGCAGGTGTGGTGGCGATGCTCGGAGGCAAGAGATAGTGGAAAGCGGAGTCAGCCTTCTGCCAGGCGGTGCTGGAGCATAAGGAGTCGGCGGAAAGAGCGCGCGAGGAGGACGCCCAGGCCGACCCTATGCGTCTTAAAAGGTTGGGGCGAAGGCGTATGGACAACGCCCGTTACTTTCCCCCGTAACATTTACCTCTGGGCGGCAGACAGTGGGGACTGTATGCCACTTGTTTAAGAGGTCCCTGATGTTGCGGCGGAATGTCATATGTTCTGGCGTGCTTTGCTTTCGGTTTGGGAGCATTGAGAAATCCGAATGCCGACGGGTCGTCATGCGGCGTTACGGAAGACGCGTATCAGTTTTCTCGTTACGTCGCGACTCGGCGACGAAGTGGTACACCGTGGTGGTTTTAGTGGGTATGATGCCCTTTTTAGGGCGGGAGACCCACACAGGACCTCCCTTCCCCAGGTGGGTATCGCGCGTAAATGCGTTTCCACCACGTTAAAAAAAAGGTTGAGCTTAGTCCTATTTGTAATAGCCCGGAACTAAAAAACAAAACCAGTCCTGCCCTCCTAAAGTAACGATGTATTCTAAAATTAATATCAAATACAATGTTTATTTATTTTTCAATTATAACTTCAATTACGCACGAGTTATTGTAAAAATAAATGTTAGTTACTTATTGAAGAATCTTACATTTGTATTTTCATATGCTTGCTGAGGTGTACACTCTGCTTTACTCGTTGGATTAGAAAGTGCAAAAATAATTGGTATATCCGTGTTTTTAGCTACTTGCTGCAAAATCGCCGGAGTGAATGCACCGCCAACGGTTGAACATCCTTAAATACAGAAAATATCTTAAAATACTTTTAAAAATATTGCCATATCTCTTTTCAATAAAGTTGCAATGATTATACTTGTAGTATTCTTGTAAAAAAAATTATCTACTCCAATAATACACAGTAAAATTGCATTAATATTAAAAATCACTTAACATGTTCACGCCGGCGTGACCCATAGATGGATCACGCATATCTGTTCCGTGGGGCGGCGTGAACTATCGGATCAAATTAATTTCTCATTAGGCGATAAGTAAATACCTTAAAATAGTAGGAAAGGGTAAAACATTAATAAAATATGGATCATATCGTTAATAGGATTTCGTTTAACACTACTTTTGTCAGTACAAAATGTTCTGTAACGTTTTGATTGAATACGCTTGCCATCGCAGGTGAGAAACAGAAAAATCATCGCCGGCGGTAAAAGTATTAATGCAATCTCGGGAGTCATAGGAAATAAAATAATCACGGATAATATAGTTTAATTACCAATAATACAAGTAGCCTTATACTTGGTTAAACATTTCTCAAAGCTTTTTTCCGGTTCTAAATCTCTTCCAAACTCTTTCGCATGTTCAGGTATACCACTTTCCCGTTTCGTCGTCATAAGACCGTCAATGTCAACAAAGAAGACTTTAGACCGTGCTTCTTCTATAGTAATTCCCTCTTCTACCATGGCTAAACAACTCAAACTAGCGATACCAGTTGCTGCCTAAAATTACAGAAAAAAATAAATTCAGTTTAAACACTAGGTTTGGGGACATTTTCTCATAGTTTTCTTATCGAAGCCATAGTGATATAATACAATAATGAATCGTAACATTTCCATTTTTAGAAAAAATAAAGGATGAAAATGAAACTGAAAATCCGGACACGTAAATATGTTATTTTCTTTTATTGATCGTTGTTGAATCAAAATGTCGCGTCCCGTAGGTCTAGTATTAAAGAATGTGATTTTATTATAATTATTATCATCATAGTGATTAAAAAATTATATCTTAGATACGTACGGAACCCGCACCAAGGAACATCATAATGTTTTCGCTGATTTTCTTCTTTGTAACTCTTACAGCGGCCAATAAACCGGCCACAGCTACAGACGCCGTGCCTTGAATGTCATCGTTAAAAGTGCAATAGCATTCACGATATTTAGCCAGTAAACGTGGTGCATTTGTATAGGCAAAATCTTCAAACTAAAATTATAAAGACCTATGACTACATGTTATGAACGATAACGGAAGAACCGAATTAGTCAGAAATTTTTTACTGTTCATGATGAAGATCAAGTAATGCATCAAAAACTTGTTCTGATTGTTTTAAAGATCGTAAATATGTGAAAAATTGCTTTTTTCTATTATATTTCATAGCAGACCTTTAAAAAACTATACAAAATGTGGGCTAGGAGCATTCTTTGCTAGCTAACCGATAACTACGAGTAGTTTGGCCATAAACACCGTTACATAAAAACTTTTCTTAAGTTTAAGCTGGTCAACAGAAAATGAATATCGCGTGGGATGCCCAACCTCATCACTCACTGAAGAAAAAGTGAAAAAAATCGAAGATATCGGATCAGCAGACCGAAGAATAACCATCAGACATTTAGCTGGGGTCACAGGAATCTCATATGGCGGCAGCCAAAGTATTTTGACCAACAAAATGAATATGAAGAAGGTATCCGCGCGTTGAGTACCGAGAGTGTTAACTGACGAATAAAAGAAAAAGCGAGTAGACATTTCAAGAGCCAATTTTGCAAAGTTCCAGGCTGATCAAGAATTTTTTTAGTTTCGATTTGTGAGCATGGACGAAACATGGACATATCATTTTTATCCTGAGACCAAACAACAATCGATGACTTGGAAAAGGCCATCCTCAACGACGCCGAAGAAGTTCAAAGTCTCGAGCTCGGTGGGCATGGTTATGGCGTCCGTTTTCTGGGATGCTGAGGGAATCATAATGGTTGATTACCTGGAAAAGAGAGCTACTATAACGGGCTTCTATTACGCTGATAAAATAAGACGACTGCGAGAAGCCATAAAGGAAAAAAGACGGGGCAAGCTCGGAGCAAAAGACCTGTTTCATCAGAACAACGTTCCTGCACATTAAGCCGAAGTTGCGATAGCTACCATTCAAGAAGCAGGCTTCGAACTGATCGAAGACCCGCCCTATTTTCCAGATTTAGCACCTAGCGACTATTATTTGTTTCCTCGGCTCAAGGAACACCTCAGAGGCAAGAAATTTGAAGATGGCGAGATGATGGCCGCTGTAGAAGCATTTTGGAATAGCCAAGATAAATATTTTTTTAAAGGGTATATCAGGTTTAGAGAAACGTTGGACTAAATGTATTAACTTGTTAGGAGACTATGTAGAAAAATAAATTAAATTTAAACTAGAATCCTTGTTTTTAATCGTTATTGTGTATGTTCGTATATCGTACTATAAATTAAAGAGAGTGGATTGATCAAAACGCCCTCTGTCGCAATACGCAGCTGAAAGACAAAGAAATATCCTCTTTACCGATGAAAACGTTTTCACTATCGAGGAACACTAAAATCATTAAGTGTACGCTCACAGTTGTAAAGAAGCTGCTCAAGTGATCAAAAAGGTACAATGTAGTCACCATCTTGCGTCAGTGATGGTTTGGTGGGGCGTGTCTTATCAAGGAGTAGCAAAACTACATTCTTGCGAAAAAAGGATTGAAAACTTCAGCCAAACTGTATCAAAATACAGTCTTGGATCGTGTTATGAAACTTCTTAGCAATACACTTTTTAAATATATACCGTGGACTTTCCATCAGGACTATACACCTGATCACAAGACACAAACTACCCAAACCTGAATTGAAATCAACGTACCAGACTTTATAAAAGCTGAAGACTGGCCCTCATCTAGCCCAGACCTCAATTCTTTAGGCAAGACGACATAGTCTCTTAAAAAATCTTTGTAACGAGTAGTGGCGAAATTTTCTTGTAAACTGTGCATAAATCCATAGATTCGTGGCTAGACAGAATTACGGCCTGTATAAAAGCTAATGGCCACCATTAGCTTTTACTTCGAATTTTCTTTTTATTTCGAATACAATATTTGTTTTTTGCTGAGACTTTAATAAATATATATGTATAAACTTTAGAAATATTACATTACTTCATAAAAAAATGCATTTTAATTAGTAACAGAACATTGCTGAATTAGGTATTGAGGTGAGACGTTGTTTCAGTACGAAAAAATTGTAAGACTTAAAATATTTAATCAAAATTAATTAATTCATACACTACTTTCACAAAGAAGAAAAGGCCTATTGGTATGTTACCTGTAACAAAACACTATGACCGTATTTCTTAGCGCAACAACACATAAATTCATCTATGAAATCATCGTACTCCTGGCCTCGTACTCGCTTTTGCCTTAAGCCTATGTATAGCGGATCTTCCAATATTTTCTGCAATAACAAAATTCACCACTATTTAATGTGTTACAAATCGAGAATATATATTAATATTTTGAGGTGAAATATTTACAATTAATGAAAAAACAAACGTGTAAATGTTCTTCTAACTTCGATCTAGAGTGAACACGAATATGAACATATGCGTTCGTGTAAAATACCAATTTATTCTAAGCACACTATGCAGTATAAAACGAGAAAAGGAAAACATACAGTAGTCAAATAAGTGCACACTTCGGTAGCCATCAGCGGAGTGAGCGGCGTAAAAGATGCCACCGTTTAGTGCGTTTTTAAGGGCTATCTTTTAATTAAATTTATATATTTAGAAATTAACCATTAAAACTATTTTAATTAATTCAATATAAAACAAAACATTACGTCGCTAATAAAACCCTTCGCTTGTAAAAAAAATTCTTACCTGGGTTTCGGTACCCACGTCCAATGTTATAGGTAAACATTGATGTGGTTTAACTCCAGCCAATGCGGTGTACAATGCCAGCTTTCCTACGGGAATGCCCATACCGTACGCACCTAAATCACCTAATCCCAAAATTCTTTCTCCGTCTGTCATTACTATAGCTCGTACATTCTTTTCTGGCCTGCAATATTATCATTAAAATGTTGATCCTTTCTGTACCAATTTCGGCAAGTACCTGAATCTTTAAACTCAATGTGTAAATATACTCGTACAAGTCATCTTTTGTTTAAATAATGATGATAATGTATTAAAAAGTATGAACTGTTCAACTTCCAAATTTGAATTGTTTTATTCTTGGCGAACCTCTTTCACCGTATAAAATGTCTTTCCCTTAACATCGGTGGAAATTGAAATGAGATCAAGTGTTACCTCATAGCCGATAAAAAACAACGTACACATATTTTCAATATGTATTCCTCTTCGAGCGCCTACAATGGCAAAACGTTAATACACAATATTTTGATAAATCAAAAATTCAGATGTTTTCCATACTTTACATCAGTAATGTTTTCGGTACAAACTGTTGATGTTTCTGTTTAATGGTTTATACTACAGAGCATTGCATATCATACCAATTATTTAGAATGTCCATAATATGTCCTTTATCGTTGATAGTGATAAAAAGTCCTCTTGGCCTTCTAAAAATCAAGCCAAATTTCTGACATGCCAAGCCGACGACTGGAGTGTAAACGACTGGCATATATTTTTCGACATTTTTTGATAAAATGCGGTAAAATAATTTTTCGTTTCGGTCCTGAAAACGGATTTAAGTAAAATTACCGCGTATATATAAATCTAGTACAATTTGATGTATCAAATTGAACAAATAAATTGAGATTATATTGTGTTTCTAAAGACTCCCGCTACGACATTTTGTCAAGCCAAAAGCCATAACTTGTCTTTTAGTGAGGAAATAACTAATCTATTGCGAAATGTTGCCAAATATTTATCCAGAAATTCTTCTATAGATCTGGGAGTTACTCTAACGAAAGGTTTCTAATAAAAGGTAATAAACATTCACCTGGATAAAAATATATTAATTACCTGCAACTCGGCCAAATAAACATATTTGTGTAAAGGGTCTTTATAGCTCTCCAAAGACATTTGGCATAATTCAACTTGTTCATCTAGAGTTTTTATTCTAGCTGGTAAAAGGCCCGCTATACCAAGAGTCTGTCTTTCTGCTAGAGTGAACCCTAAACCCTATCGAAACATTTGAAACTAGTTTCATTTTATTTAAAAAATTAACTGAACTGAAACTGAACTGAACGTACTTCCATAACAAACAATTTACCTTGTTTAATCGCGAGTCTGCTAAATAGTCTACACCTCTTATCATATTCAAAGCTATAACGTCGCCACATATTGTATTAATTTTGCGATGTTGAAACAACTTAGAATCTGGAAGCTGGTATGTTTCTGGATAGGTTTGGTTATAGAAATATCTTACGCTTATAATCCTCGTAATATATCCAAAAGGGAATCTAGAAAGTAAAAATACAACTGCTTCTATTTATGAGTTTATATAGATGTAAGATACATATGTACAGAGAACATTAAGCAAATATGTTAATTAAGTTGTAATTTTTTTTAATATAAACACTGCCGAAAAATATTTAGTTATATATATATATAATATACCTATATATAGTTATAATATAACTATACTTTAGGAAGAAATTCATAGTCCTCATATTCAAAATAATATTCGTGTAACACACACTAAATACTAAAAATGTACTTACCGAAAATACTGTGGGGAAATGGGAATCATTTTACTAAAAAAAAAATACCATCCCCCAAAAAAAATCATAAACTTAACATTTTAAATGTGAAAATCCCGTATTTGTTATTTCTCTACAACAGTAATTTTCCTTTCCTAATGAAATTCCTTAAAGTCAATTTGACATTAATAAAAGAACGAAAATGTTTAAAGCCGGATGCTATTTTTTGAAGTTATTTTCCTTTTTATTCGGAATATTATAAAAACATAACTTCAAAAACTCTCTTTTGATAATTAGTTTTAAGCAAATAGCAACCTTTCGTCATAAGACTATAACTCAATTTGGCGAACTACTTGCAGGGTAATGTCACAAATAATTATCGATCTATCGTCTTAGCTCAACTATTTCAACAAATATACTTAATGAAACGAAAAAGTAGTATCCGAACATAAACTTCGTTTATTTCTAAAAAAAACATCTTAGAGATTAACTGTAACGTGCTGTCCCAGAATTACCAATTGCTTACTAGAGAGAACACACAGCGTTAATTAACTAACCTAAAACAATTGAATTAAATGACAAGGCTATGAAGTGTTAATAAGCAATTAAAACCATATTAAGACCACCCCGACATTTATATGTCCAGCAAAACTATATCTATAAATATCAGAAGTGATAAAGTATTATTATAGAAAATTTAATGAACATCCAGTACGTTAGGAATGCTGTGGTAATATGCAGATACATTTTTTTAATGTTATTGTCCCCATATCGATTTTAATGATCGTTATAGAAGAATTTTCATAAGAAGATAGAGGAATTCCAGTCTTCTGCTTTAGTTTTCGCTGTGTTGCAGCAGAAAATTTTTCCCAGTAGGTATTGAGATGTATGAAAAGTTAGTCACTAGATGCATACAATCATGTGAAAAGATGCAGGTCAATTATCACAGGAAAGGGGAAGCACCTCTTGACACGTAAGAATCTCGACAGAGAGACGAGCGGGAACTCGTCAGTCAGTAGCCACGGGTTAGGGTAGGCAATGGCGACAATGCCGAGGGGGTCATAACTCGTAAGGAGAGCGAGGAGCGGGATCGGAAGGCCAACTCCCTGAACCCGCTCCGCCGAAGACGAAGGGGGCGGCGGAGGCGGTTGCAAGACCGCCTTCACCATCCCGATGCAGGTGCGCGGGCGGCCGGTGGTGGGACACCGGTGCGGCCCGCATTGCACGCATCTGCCCCGCCTGTGG
>DWQX01006839.1:0-10833 GCA_018245475.1 Pharmacophagus antenor | reverse complement strand
TACCATTTACGTAGTTCTTTTAGCCAAAAGATTTTTCTTCTTCCCTGAGATCTCTTTCCTTGTATTGTACCTTGGATGATTAGCTGCAACAGGTCATATTTCTTGCTACGTATTATAATGTTTATGTAATCTTTAATAGTAGGTACGAAATCAGGTCAAAGTAGAAAAATATACTTTAATTTACAAAAGATTTTTAATAAGATTTTGTTTAATCTCTCTATGGTTTTCTCTATTCTTTGCGCATATACCTCGGTGTCGGGGATGCAGACTATCTGCTAATAGTATTTCCTCAACTTTCATAACACTTGGTAGTTGTATGCAATGGTCGATGTTAATTATTTACAATTAAATTAATATCGTATCGTAGTACAAAAGATTAAAAAGAAATAAAAATGTCAGTGGACATAGACATGGAAACATTTTCGCGTAAGAAAAACCTACGGCGTCGCACGCTGAATACGTTAAAATCGGCAGTGATGGCGTTGAAGCAGATAACCAGTAAGTCTTAAATAATAATAATGATTTATGTTGAAGTATCGTTACATCTATCATTATTTAATCATAATAAAAGTTAGCTATAGCTTTGCAAGCACAGATAACTTTTATTATAAGCATAATCCATGGAAGTGTTTTTATTTAAAAAGTTAATATATGTAAACATGTTAATAATAATAAATAGAAATAATATATAAAAATAAATAAATGTAGACAAGTAAATAGGTGGGAAGACCTAAAAGAAATCGCAGGAAAATTATGGATAAGAATTGTAAGAGACAGGAATAAATGGAAATCGTTGGGCGAGTCCAAAGATAAGCTGATAAAAAGTAAAAGAATAACCATGTTTTTATTTTCAGAAATTAAATGATGGAAAGATTATTCATTTCCATGTTAGCACAGTGTTTTTTAAAAATTATGACATTCAAATATGTTACTTTTATAAAAAAAAAGTTCAAATATTTTTTGTTAAATCTTCTTACTTTGATTTTAATATTAAACATTTTAAAAAAAAAACAATCACAACAACAGTACACTTTTAGAATGATAAAAAGGGGAAATATTATAATTTCTCTGTGTGTAAATACTAAAGATTCCCCAAAAATGTTGACCGGAAATCTGATTTTGAATTTTTTCGTCGGCAAGAGTAATTCAGTTCAGTTAATAAACCGTAAGAATAGGAAATGGTTGCAAACATTTTTGGTAGTTACATCGACCTGCCAAAATGATTGAATAACATTATGGAACTGATTGCATTCGCATATAAAAAATATAACCCCTTCATGAAATTTTGTACATGACCTATATAAACCCAATAAGCCTTAGAATATTTCATAAACTACTCATTTGCAAAACATTCATCGCAATTTTATAAATTATATAACCTCATTAAAATAATTAATTTAAAAAGTAGGTTAAATTATATCTAATTAATGAAATACGTTGCGATCGCGTTCGCACTGACAGCTATAAATCATATTAGCAGCATAATTAATCGCCTAATTTTTAAATATACATTTATGTATATATCAAAACCACCATAATTTTATTACACTTAACTGTGTCAGGTTAGAATGTTTGACTTGAAATTTTGATTTGATTTTAATAGAAAGTTCTTGTTAACAAACACAAATCAAATTAATTAGAGCTATTCCTAAATTAATTACTACCACCGAAAGTAATAGTCTTTATAAACGTATAAACGTTTCATGTGTGTAAGTCGTTCCTTAGAGCTAATAATACGATGAATTTTTGGTAATAATGCAAAACCATTTTGTACAATCAATAGCTTCTCAATTGTAACGCAGCTGCGACTCTTCGAATCCGATAGTGACCACTTTCTATCACTTAAAAATAAATATGTAATTTTTTTCTGAATTATGACAGGAAACACTAAACCAAAACAATATCAACTTAGACCTAAGGATGCAAATAATATCATCAACGCCATGAAATACCGAAAAGAATATACATTAATTTTTCTTACGCAAGATATAAATTAAAGAATAAAATTAAATTCTAAATATTTCCCAATTTTACTGTCAATATTAGAGGTAATAAAAGTAAAAATTGAAATCTTTACTAACATTGCGTTCGTAGAAAGGTAGCATCAAAAAATATTAAACAATGAGTGAACACAACATATTCCTACTCCGGGGAATACGGGCGTGAGAGTTTGTTGTTAGTGCCACTTACTTCCATTTAGTTCAGACAGCGTCAGAATTGTTTTAATAGCTTTCAAACAACGTGATAGTTATGCATCAAACGAACATACAGATTCATTATTATTTAGTATGATTTACTAATATATTATTTAAAGCTATATTTAGTTTGTACTTTACCTACAAACTGTAAACGCTCCCAAAGATTTGACTTACAATAGTTTCTAGAAAAAATTGGGTATAAAATTATAACTGCACCAAAGTTTGAACTTCGTCTCAGTAGACCTCTAATTACTGCACTTAAATCTATCATTAAAAATTAGCGTAATCACTAAAATATCTAGACGTAATATTTTCTGCCTCAAAGTAACAGTTAGTGTGTGACTCTTATCTAACATAATCCGTAATAAAACCATTTAAATGACAAGTTTTAATGATATTTTTACCTATTAATAATGCGGGTAAGGTTACGTAATTTTTTTTTGGTTAAAAATATCACTTACAGGTATGCATTTCTTATTTTGTCGTATAAAAGACGTAAACATTTCGGTCATCTTATCACCAAAAGCGACTAAACTTTACCAAATGACCTAATACACAGTTTTTACTTTAGTTCTTATATTCTTGTCCGCAATGTTTATTTTTTCGTTATGACTTCAATAAAATTGGTTAGTCGAATAAAAGGGACGAATAATGAAAATTCCATTGTTTTACTAGGATATTTTGTATGCTAGACATACTTGAATTTGTGTCTAAAGGGAAAATCCTTTCTATACGCATTCACGTTTATTTAGTTACTAGGACACGGGTATACAAATATTAATTTTTATCAGCGAGGTGGTAACAGTTCACTTTAATTTCACTTAAAATTAAGTGACAAAAAGGTCATAGATAGTGAAGCATGTTCATCCAAAATACTTTGGACTCTCCCTTAGAAGCAATCACAACACGGTGCTATGTTAACATCCACACAAGCACCACTTTGTTCACTCGAAATCAAGTGGAAGACCTGCTCCTTTGAGTTTATTACAATTAAATATTCAATAAAATAATTCATCATAGTAGTCAAAAAATTTAATATATTGCTACATTAACTCGATAAAAAAAATACTCAACACCTTTTTTGTTCGTTTTACTCAGAAGTTTTAAATACCGTCGCTTTATTTTTCTTTCAAGGTTAAAATGAAAATCCTTTAGAAAATTTTCTTCACAACCCACCACAGCGAAGGTTATGTAAAATGTATACTACTACTGGATTCAAAGAGTTATGTTGTGATAATCCTTTTTTGTTAATAACAAATACAAATTCATTACAAATTTTATGATTTCAACGTACAATAATATTGTACTGAACCATCCATAAGTTATTTGTCGAATAAATCCCTATTTTGTTGAAATCCCAACAAGCGATATATCAAATAAATTTGAAAGCTAACCTATCCTAGTAACACGGAAGGGGTAATCCATATTGTTATACTGAGAAATAATTTTCTTAGGAAACGAAAAGTAGCGTTGTACCATAACAACGAACGATATTTCAGTTTGTTAAAAACTAAAATTTAAACCGAATGTGTGCGTACTTAATTAAAATGAAATATATTACGTGCAGGAACGTAATAAAAATCGATATTTAACAGAAGTCACGAGGTGAAAAGTAAATACATTTTATACTATTACAAATACTATCCATGCGATTTTTTTGTCATTTAGATAGTCTTATTAACCCAATGCATTAAGTACAGCGGCCTTCGATCGAATATCGCCTATAAGATAGTTAAGATAGTTTTGCGTGAAGCAGTAAAAATACGCATCTCCAAAAAAAAATTGTCAGGAATTAAGATAACAGTTGAAACACTAACAACAAACTCAATGATTTTTTAGGAATTAAATTTAAATAACATTTTATGTTCAGTCGAGAAATTTAACGTGGAATTGGTTGAATATATAGTAAAATACTTATATTGCCATTGAACTTCAATCTCACAGATGCCAGTCAAGAATAGTTCAAATGTTTACCGAGCGTCGGACCGCGTACACAATCGCATCATACTCATACCGCAGTAAATAGGTCTTAAAATCGTCAGGTGCTGACGTATTAATAGACTAAAGTCGAATGGAGTTGCGCATTCGTGTAAAAATTTTGATATATTTTTCAAATTATTCCATATCGTTAATATCGTTCCAAAAACTTAATAAAATAAATTGTCGGTATTTATCACAAATTTAAAGTATTAGTTAAAACAAAGTTTTTGAGTTTTTTTTTAATAATTTTCGTATTTTCGATACTATCAAATACTCGAACTCGATATTATTGAAACTTAAAAATATTAATTTTTGAGTGGATGAATATAATTACCAGAAATAGTACCACAATTTATTAATTATTTAAAAAATAGAATAAATATTTTCGTCTCTCTCAGTATCGCCACTCATCCGGTACAATTTTTGTGTCATTTAAGTAGTGAACATTTTATGGTGGTTTTGTTTTTGAATTCACTTAGTTTCCATATTCTCATTGCTGTGTTCGAACGGTTATATCTAATGATGGCCAGAGTATTTTTAATGGGCAACTTTCATCACCTACGGCTCCATTGTCACAAAACATTTTAAGTTTAAGTCTAGCGTTATTCCATTGCCGATAAAAATAAAAATTACATTTAAACCCATATCTCAACTCAATTTATTTTCCAATATGAATTACGGCTACCATAAGTGAACTGTCGGCTACCGATATGCATTTACCAGTACATTCTCGGCTTCGCGTACGTAAAGCTCATTTTGCTCCGCTCGCATCTCACGCATTTGTTTGATAATTTAAATTTCTCCCGTAATAAACCAAATGGAAAATTTCACTCGGACGAAAAATTTACGACGACGCACACTGAATACGCTGAAGTCGGCTGTGACGGCTTTAAAACAAATTGCAAGTAAGTGAATTCTCACCACGAGATTTTTAATTCATTAATACATTACATTTAGGTTCGACACTTTTTTTTTATTTTAAGTTGCTCACTATTAACAATAACTGATGCTTATATTTACGTTATAGTTGTACAGTTTATTTTAATTTTGCTTTGGAAATTTTGTGCACAAACTTCGCAGACATATTTTTTTTCACGTGTTAATAAATGAGAACACTGGGCTACATGCAGTCAATTTCTGTTTCAATTATATTTCAATTTCATTACGGAAAAATAGGTCGCAATATTTATTTGGATGAAGTTAGATTCGATTTGCTTTCAAAGTGATTAATAAATATATCTTTTGATTGCCTCCGTGGCGTAGTGGTTTACCGCGTGCCTTAAAAGTTTCGGGTTAGACTCTAGGGTCACGTAACTGGTGGAATCTGGACGGTAGTACAGCTTTTTTAACTAACCCTGCTAACTAACACCTACAATGTTAACCTGCTGCAATAATAATTTTTTTGTGTTCCGGCAGTCAAACATGACTACGGCCAGAATATTCAGAGAAAGCACACTTCACCATCCGCCTGCCCATTGTTCCTTAATCACGTTAAATAGAGGTTAACTCTCTTAGTACATTACCGATAAAAAAAATTAGTAATCGTTTTATTAAAAAACATTTAATAATATTATCGAGGTACATTAAAATAAAAGGTATAAAAACATTTTGGGAAATTAATAATTCGCATTTTATATTCCAAAACTGACGATCATACTGAATGTTTAAAAAATATATTTAAAGTAGATACAAACAAAACAAAACATTATCGTTATACTAAGTACACATTTCCGAAGTAAGTTTCATAAAAGCTACACACGGTACTCCATTATAAACAACGGAATAGTGTTACTTTACATTGTTGCAGAAACCGAAACTTTCAAAAGTTCGAATAGCAAGCTAATAGGTTAAGTTTTTAGAATTTAAACCACATCCTTTCGCGACAAGTATTTCTTCTGTCTATTGTCAAATAACATCTCTAGATCCAATTATATATGATGCAAAGATAGATGAGAGCTATTAAATTTTCAATTTCTACCGTTAAAAACTTTTAGTGTAGAAGCTGCTGTAAGTAATGCAATTATTGTGGCGCCATCTTGGATTGTGACGACAAGCGGAATCGCGGTTTTGCTGCGGGGTATAACTCAATATCAGCCAATAACTCAATATAAATGACATTCTGTTTTACATCTTTTTTTTAATCGGTTATGGCCTAACACTTAAATTCGATTTCACCCGGTGTTAAGTGAAGATGAGTCCGTAAATGTTGAATCGTGAATGGTTCTGGCTCCCACTTGTATGACTACCGGAAATAGCAATGGTGTTATGACGGCAGATTGACACTGAGGATGGTAGTTAGCTTAGTCCTGTAGCCTGGGAATCGAACCCAGGATCTCAACGCTACGAGACAAGCTGTAAACCATTGCGCCACCGAGGTAGTCAGAATTATTTACATTGCCTCAAATATGGGACCAGATATAACATTACCATTAAACGCACATTAAAAAAGATCAGATACAAAGTTAAGGCCATTGCAGTTTATATTAATTATAAGAAATTCGTTACTTATTATACAAACTCACATTTAAAAGTGCTAAGTACCAAATAATCCTCTGTCTACATTACGGCAGGTTAATATCGCCAGTTATTTTAAGTAATAATGGGCCATTATCATTAGAGGCTTATGTTCATTTGTAAATATTATAATGCGCATTTATAAAATACAACAATGATACATGATCGAAATTTATGAAAAGACTATAATAAAAATTTTTGATATTTTTTTTATTTAATTTTTCACTTTTTAACTTACAAGTTTATAAACAATTGTAATTATAAGAACATAATATTACTTTCCAAAGTTATTCGAAAAAAGATAGATTTATAGTAAACAGTTGTCCAAATGTCACAAGTTATGAAGAACAAAGGCGCACGTAATACATGTCTCCAATGAATCTAACCACATTTCAAATACAGTTTGACACAAAGGCAATAGAAGTACATTGAAATTATTGTGCACACAAATAAGGTAGTATTGATATTGGTCCAATCGATATGCTTTCAATCATCAATGTGTACACACCGAGCTCTGGTATAACGACCCAAGGGAATAGCAATTCACAAACTTAAGCGTGTTCGTAAGCAGAACTTAGGATTGCTCCCATCTATCTACTCCACGTTAACTTTTAATTAAAGCTGCCTTCAAGTAACTTGATATATTGTTAGTATCGGACATCTTATTCAAACTACAATAGAATAACAATGACACGAAACTTGACACTTAACGCAATCTTTTATGACTTAAAGATTCGATTCAATTCAAATTATAGAGACGTTAACGTAGAAATTTCTAGAATTAATTTATTACTCAAGGTTAGAACACCGCCTCATTATTAAGATATTTTGAATTTAATTATATATTGTAGTAGCTGACACACGCCCGCGCCTTTGGGCGTGGTAGTTTTTTTTTTTAATATTAACATCTGTCTACCTGTATGTGTACAAATTTTTGAGCTCATCGACTTAATGAATATGAAGTTTTATTGAAAGTGAAATCTCCCCTCTCCGTCCCCCTTTCCCCCCTAGGTTTGAAAATTCAAAAACTCTTAATCACACTTTACAAAGATACCATCCAAACTTCATGTCTCTATTACCAGCGGCTTAGTCTGTACCTAGATATATGTCTTGAATCAGTGTATCAGTCCGGACTTGGAATTTTATATGCATAGATTTTTAACCCATAACATAAAGGAGATTCTCTTGATTTGTACATTTGAGAGTACATGAGAAAATAAGATATTGATTATTTCACACCTGTTAATTTTTTGAAGTTAGGTATATTTAGCTTCCATTTATATTATTGATTCAACTTTAAAAGTATTATTTCTCCTCTTTATCTATTCACAAATGTAATACTCCACTGCCATTAAAAATGTGAGGCTAGAGTTAGTTGATACAGCACCGAGTTATGTCCGTCATTTTGAGACTTATAAAACAAACCAATATAATGTAGTAACACATACTAACGCCCCATAACCTGGTACAATGCTTACACACATGCCCAGCTGTTATTTTAATTACTATATTTTGTTTTTACTTCATGGAGAATAAGTGTTGGGCGTACTTAATGCTTTTGGAATTATCTCGAATATTTTTAAACAATTCTCATATTCTCTCAATTAACTTTAATTTGTTGAAAGTTACAGGAAATTTCCTTTTTCCTCTAATAAAAGTATAAAATTTACATTCATCCTTTTAAATTCAAGGCCTACTGTTGTATTTGTAATACTAAAAAAAGTATATAATTCATTAATGGCGTTGAATTAATTATCTGTAATGTAAATCAGTTGTGAGACAAAAGTTTTCGCAATTCTCATTTATATATTTCTAACTTGGTTGGTAATTAACACGCAAATCATGTTCTAATGCTCAAGTGTACTCCGAAGAGGTCTTTAAGCGGGTAGGGATATTATAATACAGCCCTGATGTCTCTATCGGCTTTTTCCATGTCATCAATTTTGCAGCCAAGCACCCTTCATCATCCTTTAAATGGAAATTCGACAAGACCGCATCGTTGATTAAGTATTCAGTCGTTAACGGTGATTTTTTGCTTAAACTTTACAATTTATTAAAAACCCAACAAAGTACGTACGGGGTTACGCAGATCGGTGTTTTCCGAAGTTCAACATCTGATGTTTTGATATTCTAGTGTTATAACTTTAATAAATGGTTAAATCAATTTTGAACATAAAAAAATATTTATACGTTACTTTGCGGAATTCTGTGACTGTATAAAACAAAAATTAATTTGCTAATTTCCGCTTCGTTTAATATAGTTCGACGTCGAGCGATCGAACACGTAACACCTGCGGATGCCACGTGTAGTGGCGAAACACGTTGAGATTTTGTTATAGTCGTAGAATCTGCGAAAAAACAAAGCATATATTAGCAAAATTAATTTTTGTTTCAATAACATTTAAGTATCTAATCTAGATACAATTACTGAAATCTAACAAGCAGTAAATGAAGCCAAACTGAAATCATATTCATTACCATTGTTTCGCTTGAATCTTAGGAAAATCTCTCGTAATCGACTCTTCTCTATTTGAAAAAATTCACGCCGGACCTAATGGGGAAATGTAGGAAACGAAGTTTTTGTAGTAATTACTCATAAAATTTTAAGCTATTGCGAAATTTTTTTGATAAAATATCTTGACGATCATCCCTCGGAAATAAAAAAAAACTAAACCTTCAAACTGATTTTAGATCTAGACATAATTTATTTTTTGTTTTTATTTATACTTTTAGTAAAATGCACTTATTAATGGCGGCTTAATTTAAAAATACTTTCTATAAATTCAAATAACATTCATCAATACAAAATCTCATTGAGACCTCTGCACTATTCGAAGCTATGATACATCACGATCGCACCAATGCCGCTGCTCGAAAAGCAATTTTTGCTGACAAATCTACTGCCTCTTTTTAGAACAACCCTCTGGCGACATTTCTAAGATCAACCTTCCCACTTATAGACATTAAGCAGTGAGCATTTCCAAGATTTAGAAACCATCAAACGTTTCTAAATTGTATCTTGTGTTTTTATCTTACTAGTACTTGTTCACACTTTTCTATTTAATAAAATAAAACTTCTTACATGCTTTCTTCGTTTTGATACCTATAAGATGTAATGTTAAATTACAAGATGAACGGAAATAGAAGAGCGATTGTTGTAATGTAATAAATCAATGTATAAATATTTGAAGTGCGCCTTACTTATAAGAACGTTTTAAATAATAAAAAAACAGATAAAAAGGAAATCATACTTAGCCTGTTAAATTCATAATAATAAATATTGCTTCAAAACCAAAAAATAACAGAGGTGACTTAACATTTGCAAGGGATCAAAGAATGTGTGTGATCCCGAATAGTATATTGAATTAAATTATTAAGTATTTATAATAAACCTATGGTTGTAAATAACTAATGAGTATTGATAAAAGTACAGAAGATACCTTTTAACTTCTGTGTCGACTCGAAATCGATGATCACCCATGGGCTATACCTGTACGTATTATTTAAATGGACTAAATGTTATCGCCATTTAAACGGTTTATTTTCTTTATAACTAGCTGACCCGGCGAACTTCGTACCGCTTCAGTCGACCAGTGTTCGAACCATCGAACTGTATCCAAATTAAATCCGAAAGACTAAAATTGATCTAGAGTCTTTTCAATACTTTAAGACTTTTGTAATAAGTCAGCATGACAAAATCTTTTTACTAATCATCTCACAGGAACTCTATATTTTTCAGGGACAACAAGTACCTTAACAGTTATTACATAAAATAAATTACTTTCTTGTCAAGTGTCGTGAGAATACGTTCAGTAGTTTTTTCGTGATTGACGGTCAGAGACAAACAGACAGACAAAAATCCAAAGAAAAATTGTTTCCGCTATCTATTCATAAATTTTTCGAAAAATATTGAAATTATACATTCGGTTACTTAATTTTTTTTAATTTAATTGTTTTTTATCACTTTCCATCAAGTTCGTGCAGATAAGGACCGCTCGTTTGCCTACTCTTCCTACAAAAACAAGAAGAAAACATTGTTATTATATGTATGGATATATATTATAAAATATAACAGTAAAAGGCAGAATTGGAAATTTTGACAGTTTATACATTAATTTAACATATATATATATGTATATAT
>DWQX01006838.1:0-10833 GCA_018245475.1 Pharmacophagus antenor | reverse complement strand
ATATATATATATATAGCTCGGATCTGTGCTGCATCCGACTCTTGCAGCAAGAAAAATGGGGTTTGGGTATCTCCGCGCACGGACACCTCCACCAATTCCGCTGGAAACCGTGTCGTTTCCGGAGCCCTGGGACTCTGAATGACCATGGATGGTGGCAGGTCGCCCCCGCAAGAGGGCGACCTTTGGATGACCATTATTGGTGTGGATATTTCTATTTTAGGTTCAATTTATATAGAGTAAGTTTTAATGGAATTGAGATAAATGGACTATTGAAATGGATTGAGGTTGCACAGTTCGGAACGGGGTCCACAGCTGATACCAGCACTGTTGTTAAAGTTTGAGAATTTGCGAAAAAATTTTCAGTCGGTGGGAACCTTAGTGATAAAAGAAGGGTGGGCGGAGAGGCGATTTTTCGCGTTTTCCGTTAAGATAACGCGAAAAAAGAATGGGGGGGTTACTTTTGGGTCGAACCTGACTAACTGATGCGAAAAAACGGTAAGAAAAACTGAAATTTAGAAATGATTTTTAAAATGAAATTACGTAACGGAAAATTGACTTTTTTGCAGGCTGAAGGAGAGGTACTGGAGGAGCGGAGCTAAAGTTTAAAACGAGGAGTAAAGTTTCAGACGAATCGGAAGAAGGTAAGTGGTAGAATTTAGAAGAAATTCACCAATTTTAAAAAACGGAAATTTTGAATGTGTGTCGATGTCGACGGCGCTAGCGGTAAATCGAATGTAATCACACTTTTTGTACCAGTTGAATTCGAAGTAGATATGGGCAGCAAATTATTCGTTATAAATGAATTTACGTTAAAAAAACATTGTAGCTATAGTAAAATATTTGATGACAACTTGAAGCTGCACTCGTACACTGGTGACCGTATAACGCCGCTCGGCAACGTGAACGTGAGCGGGAGCGCGCATCGCCGGACGTCGCTGGCACGCGCCTGCCGCTGTACATGGCGCACGGAAGCGGGCCGCTATTAGTCGGCCACATCTGGCTGCGTAAATTAAAACTTAACAACGTAACGTAAACTAAATCATTTACAACAATTTAACGCACCAGATGAGCCCGATATATTCGTAATTTAATGAAGGAATATAAAGGGCACTACAGCACGTCAGAGCTCCCCTGGCTTGCCTTTAGTCGTGTTTCCTCACATGCATCACATGATGTACTGCGGGCCTGTTCATTGGGACGTTTGCTGCAAACATGTCCCTGCTCGAGGATCAGTAGCACTGCAGCGGCGACTCTGTTAACACCTCTATCCGCGCCGATGTCCACCCTATACGGACATGCTTTGCTGCTGCTAATCTGTGCGTTGCCCTGAGCGGACAACGTACCTTGGCGGAACCCATACTATGAGGAAGACGCCTGATTTCACCTACCTTACAATCTGCGATATTGCATCCTCCTTGTTCAGTAATCGCTGCAGCAACCTCTGATGGAGTGACGGACTCAATTAAATCCAGTACTTTTACTCGCATATTTTTATAGGACCTGCTATTCGTGCGTCATTGCAAGCTAGTTCCTCCCGCATTTTGCTAGCTAGTACGTCTACTTTGGAGGTAGAATCTGGGCCCGATACGTCAATTATCAATGCTCCTTTGACCGCTCTCCTTGGCCGAACGGTGTCGATGTCGCAATCTGACAATCTAATCTTTTGTTCAACCACGGCCATAACCGCATAGTAAGTCGCCTGGCTTTCACCGGAATGGTGACTCTAATATCTGCGGTAGAGTTCCATAGACGAACAAAACACATAAGAACTTGATACTTCTTTGTGCGTGAGTTGGTAACACAGTTAGCGGATACATTTACAAAACCCTTAGCAAGACCTAGGCTAAGAAAATTATCTGAGCTTCTTATTGTACACAGAGAAGATGTTGATGTATGTGGCAACGTGAGACATTATATATTGTGTCCATGATACAACTTGTTGTGTAGATCGTTTTTTTACTCTCATACCTAATATTTGGATATATTTATAAATAAAAATAAAGTCTCTGTTATTAAATTAATACTTTAAGTATTTTCTGTGTTTACTTCATATTACACTACCAGCCACACTCTACCACCCTTAACAAAAATTACTTTAATTTTTATTTAATGATTCAGGAACTCTTGTGTAGTAAAATAAAAGGAACATACATTTTTTACCATGTACTTGATTTTGATTGATTGTTGACCATTTGATGTAGCTATATATTCATATTAATTGAAAAAAATGTACTTTCACTCTTTTTCACTCGTTGGTAAGCATTTTTTAACTCATAATAAGGAATTGCGAGGAAGTGAACGCAGCACCACATTACATTATCGCCTTCAGATATAAGACTTAACGTCTCGTTACACTCATCATTTTCTCAACTATAACGCCAATTATAATAAACATACACTATATTTCAACTTGTAACATTATAATAATATTACATTACGTAAAGATAATAAACTACATAATTATTTTACTTAAAGTAATAATCTCCACGCCTGGTAGCACTATGTAAATGTGTCACACAAACGTCATTCTAAGGACAAACCCAGTACAGAAGATATTAATAATATATCAATCAAACATTAACTATAGAAATTAAACAAAATAAAATATTTTATTGTAAATATTATTATAACTTTTAGTTTCATGTAATTTATATAATGACTACTAATCAAGGAAAAGTGTCACAAGACGTTGTTGAATCAAATGGAAATTTAAATCAAGAAAGTACAAGGAAGACATGGGTGAAATTCGATGATGAACATTCTCAAATTAATTTGCCTTTACCTGATGGGAAAGTTCTGAATTCTTCGGTACCGAGTACGTCTTTAGTTGAACTTCCAGAACCACCTGCAATTTTAAGTACAGAAACAGTGCATGTAAATTTAGAAAGAGGGGACAAGAATCTTGAACCTGCGTCTCATGGAACCTCTGCTAAAAATGTTGAATTTGTTAGCATACGTCCAGGATTTTGTAAGTTTTCTGAAATATCACTGAAACAAATATAATGTTAATGTAGTATTCATTTCTTTACATTGTTCTTTCTATGGTTATTTTTACAGCTAATGGAGATTTGCTGGTAACTGTTTTGCCAGTAAATTCTAACTGGCCTTGGATAACAGCAGCACAATTTAGACCTGAGTTAGTTCCAGAAGAACTTATGGCACAAGGCTTAACTGTAAATTATTTTTTAAATACTAGTAGTATTATTTGTAATACCTTTTTAGTAGATATACTGTATTTACTTTCTTTATGTAAATTACATGTTACATAAGAATTAATTACATTAATTATAACTAAATATAAAACATTATTTTGCATTTCATAAAATTAATTTTCAAATGCCAATTTATTATTTTCAGTAAAGAATTATTAATAGTATGGTAGAATAATAACAGATATCTTAAAAAAAAAAGGAGGATATATAAACAAATATTTGATAATGTCAAATTTATTAAGTAGGATTTATTACCTGCAATTGTAGATAGTCCTTATAAATATAAGAAATATATCACTACATAGTTATCATGTGTTCCAGCTTTGTTTGTGCTGTTAGTAGATTGTATAAGTCCAACTAAGATTTTATAGCAGACACTGACAGGGACTGCTGTGTCAAGAGTTTATTACTTTGCTTGACAATGCTATTTTGCAAACCTATTTATTTTCCTGTTATGTTATTGTTACAGCTTACAGTTGAAGAATATGTACATGCAATGGAACTTCTTGTTAATGATGCCCGTTTCACACTTTACAATATCTGTTATAAACGAGTGTTAGTTTGCTGGATAACACTTGCATTTTTTGTGCTTCTGTCTTTACTTTTTTCTGGTTTAACTGGGCTTACACTATTTTCACTAGGGGTATTATGGTTGATACTCAATGCAATGGCTATTTTCCTTTGTATGTGGATAAAGCTAAAGCTATCAAAAGGTTTGGAACAATGTTTAGGCAGTGTAAACAAGTTACTAAATAAGCACAAGTTATTGCTTGCTTTAGATGACAGAGGAAAAATTTCATGCCATAAAGTAAATTTGTGCTTCATATATTTTGATTCTGGGCCATGTATTGCACATATACAACAATTTATCGAGAGTGAAGAAGGGAAAAGTATAATGCAGGGTTGGGAGCAACGACTTGATGTCTCTGTGAATGACATTGTTATACAAGGCAACCAGTCCACTAGACTTTCTAGGAAACAGGTAAGAGTTTTATGTTTTAAATATTCAACTGGGGATCATGAGTAAATAATCAATATATTTTCTTTCAATAATGCATTTCCAACTATAGATTTTGAAGAATTTGAACAAATAATCTTAAATATTTTTTGAGTATATAAGTAACATAAATTTTAAAACGAAAAATTATTTAATTAATGACGCAAATGTTTCCAAATCAAGAAGAAAATACTTTTCTAGTAACATTATACTTAAATTACAACACCTGCTTATTACTAACCATAAATATTGTACAAAAATGTCTCATGTAGATCATGTGCATGTTTCAAATTTGTTTTGAAGTTTTAATGGACTTGCGGTACAAAATTCCACTGTAATTAAGTCTTGTAATATTTTGCTGTAAATTCATTTTTGATATACTATTAGTTAATAATTCGTTCGTTATTTTTTGTCTTGAAATCTTTTATCATTTTTGCAATGCCATATCCTTAACATTATTTTGGGTTAGGCACATTTTGTTTACTAAAATATCCTCTAACTTTTGCAAACTGTTACATTATTATTTATTTGGTCGCAAATTTTCTTATAGCATTATTACTAACTTTCAATAGCTTTCTCTAATTCTTTACATATAATAAAAGGCTAAATAGTGCAGTAATGTCTCTTGGTTTTTTCAGGGGTTACTTATATGTACTACTAGCTGTCCCTGCGTATTTCGTAGTGCCTAACAATCAATATATATCATTTTACCCTTTTACTGAACCTAATTTATTAAATGGTCAACCATTGTTAATTTCTTAGGGTTTTCTCATTTTATTACGTTCATAAAATTTTAAAATGTAAGTTTTCGATATCGGCTCCATCTAGTGATATTTAGTAATTTCGTAAACAGGAGGCTTAAAATTCTTGGTTCTCTTCTTGTTTCTTTTGCGTTTGGTCTTAGCTTATATATACCTTACTATCTAGAGTTAATTCGTGCCCCTACCTCCTAACAAATATACTTACCCCCTAGTACCTGTAAAAACTTAACAGTACTTACCTTTTTATTCGTGGTATTTTGTTCCATCTGGTGTCTTGGCACCCTGCACACATCCCCATTCCTTTCTCACTGAAAAATCTATAAAAATCGCGAAGCTGAACTCGCCGAAAATATTTTTTCTCGAGTAAAAAATAAAAAAAAATTATCATTGCCTTTGTATTAACTCTCCTACTCTGAAGCAGCAATTTCGTACAAATTTGAATTATTCCTAGAATTTTTAAATTGAATTTGAAATATTTTTTCATCCACTTAATTTTTGCGCTACTTAATAATATTAATAGATTTTTGTTCAACTCAGTATAACATAAAATTAATAAAATTCGTCTACGAGACAAATAACACCATCGATTTATTGATTAAAAAAAATCACCTTCAAGCTACTCAATATATATGAAATAGACTTAATGCCCTTTTTTAATACATTAATTGTGATTCTTTTTCATTAACACGCTTATTTAACAAATTGTCATAACGGGTTATTATTACTAATCAGCACCTTATATAATTAATGTAGCTGTGGGTAAGCTAGGCATATAAATGTGCAGGATATGGCAGAGCAAGTGTACCTACGATATCTGCAACGATGGGGCAAAGATTTCCTGCGGCGGCGTCTTTACTGGACTCTAGACGAGGAAGCCGGAAACCCCGCGGCACCGCGACATTTATCTCTCGCGCTCTGCCCTTGTCAATACGTTGAAGAAATTTTGAGGAATAAAGAACCCAAAGATACGCGTGCCTGTTGCCCGCCGTGCAACGATTGGCTTAGGCGCCGGGGTATCGATTGATTTACTTCTTCTCGGCAAGTCTTATTCAACTTAAGTCAACAAAATTGAACTTCCTTATTGATTTTTTTACGAACTTTATCTGATTTCTAAAACAGGAAAGGGCTGCGCTTCTTTTTTTACGATATGCGGCAAGATGGGGAGCGCATGCCATCCAAAAAAGATTAAACCTTACAAGTATGGTGCCGGGACGGCATGGAGAGAAATATGTCTGCCCATGTCAATTTATTGAAGAACATCTCAAAACAAAACCTCCAGCAGGCATTGCTAAATTTTTTATGTTACCTAATCAAAATAATCAGTTTTATTAAAGGATGAAATTCCGTCCACATTTCGTTAAAGGTTGAAATTTCATACATATCAGTTAATAGTTCTTGATAATAAAGTAAGGAAAGAACGTAATGAAAAATTAATTATCTCACCGTCTTTTCGTCCAATAAGTGTTTTTATTATATATATTAAAACATATAGTTTATTTCATATAATGGAGAAAAACTACGCAATCGTCAAAAGAAGCGTAATATAAATAAAATAAAAAATTCTACGGATAGCATAGGTAGTGGTTATCAGCTATAATAATCTTTAAAAATTTACCCTTTATCAGCCGATTTATAATATTGAAAATAATTTATTTTAATCTTTATTGTGTAATAAATAATATTGTATTAACACACAATACTTAGTATACATTAATATTCATATAAACATTTTACAATTTTATAATAATTTAGTTTTAGCGTAATAATTTCTATACTTATCCAGTGGCACAATTTTCTTTTCACATCACATAATTCTTGTTTATAAATAAGAAATCGCTAAAATTGTAATATGTTGCTGTTACTGCCGAGAATTATAACAATAAATATCCAAAAATTCTCTATTCCATTAATTAATGAATTCGGTCACATTATATTTGTCGAAGTGCGTAATTATTTAATAAAGTCTTAAAATAATTTCCCACTTATTTCGTATTTAACTTATTTGTTTTAAAAGAAATTTTATAAAATTTTTAAAATCAACTCCCTTTTCAATTTTCATTTCGTAACATTAAATGTTATGAAAATAATGCCAACAAAACCTGTTGTATGTCAGTTTTAGGTACCACTTCTTTCATATACATAGATTTTAAGTTTATTTATTACTTTTGCCCTTTATATCGTTATATACTTAAAATATGTTAACACGTTATATATATATTTTTAAAAATTTACATAATTAATTGTATTTAAGAAAAAGCGTAACAAAAGTATAAACGAAATTGGTTTATTATCGACTTAGTACAAGAATTTCGTTTTATTTTTGATGTACAGTTATTAACAAAATTCATTATTGAAATATTGTAAACGGGAATATTAAAACACGCGCAAGTTTTGTCAATCACTTATTAACAAGAGATAAAATGATTTTTAAGTTCATCGTTTATTAATACATTATCGACTGGTGACAAAAAAGAAATACCCATTTTGTCTTTTTATCGATATACTCTTTACCGCAGTTTTTTTTATTTAAAAATGAATGTATAGAGTTAAATAACAATAATCGTCTGAAAGTTTGTCTTTCAATAGGTATCAGCTACAAAACTCGGAATAATAGGCTAAATGTGGGCGAGCGGCGACGACGAAAAGCCTAAAAATCAGCTACCGGTCGATAAAGTATTAATATTACACACAATATTGCTAGTCTTGAAACAATTGATTAATTTAAAAAATAACCGCTGGGTCTTTGTGATGTTTTTCAAATTACTAAAAGCCAAAGCCAATTACATGAATTGTATTTTAGTTAGTAATCTAACATCGCTGTGCCGTTTGTTACCGCATTTTAAAATATTTTATGTACTGTAAAGAATATGAGCTCAAAGTTTTGTTATTGATAAACCATTAATGAATTATTATGATCTACATTTCATGATTTATTGAGTATATTTTAAATATTTTCTACAGTATTCAAATAAAATCAGATTTGTACGTGCAAAATATTGGTATTGCAAGGTGCTATTTTCCGCAAAAAAAAAACATACCTGCAAATAATTTTATTTATTAATAATAATTTCATGAATGAGAATATTTTAATAATGTAATTGTGCCATTTTCATAAAAACTGCGTTGGTTTTACAAGTACACGGGTATACTTGCTTAACAAGCTTGCGTTCGTCCGTGAACTCTATGATGATACCAGTAGTTATAACGTGCATAACGAACTATTGAAGAAAATTAAAAGAATGATACTGTACTAGAATAATTAGAAATTGAATAGGAATTAATCGAATAGTCTTAAAATATCGTTAGGTCTCCTATGTATTCGCGTGTTAGATCTAAACAGTGTGATCAAAATCAATATTCGGAATTCAGTTTCATATAGAAACACATAATGTACGGGTGCTCGAAAGCTAAGATAGTCGTGCCAAGTGCTCAACGTATAGTATTGTACTTTGTAAATATTTCACAAACACACTGTAGATAAAATTGTTTATATATGTATTTCTCTTAGAGTGCGGCAACTAAAAGTATTTACAAATGAATTTTCATTAAATATTTTTATATAATTTTATCTACCTTTTAATACAAAAGTAAGTTGTGATTATACTAGAAGTATTACATTCCGTCCAGTATAATTTAAGTACTTAATATCTAGTATAGTTATCACTATGTCTTTATACACATATCTGTACCTAATAAGTATTTATTAAAATATACCCTATTAAAATAGTTTAATTGATAAATTTCTGTCCTAATTTCATTTAAGAATTATGTAAACAAACAACCAGATAGTATAAAACAGCTCACTAATTACATTTCTTATAATTACCTCTATCTAGTTCCAGAACATGGATCCTTTGGCACAGACATGTTACATAAATATAAAAGATCAAATGGGTATGTAATTCTAATAAAATCGTAATAAAAGATTTATTAGACGTATTAAAGTTTATTAAAAAAAATAATGGTTTTATTACAAATAAATGCTGTTTGTAAAATATATCACAGTAAAAATGTTAGTAATTTTGAATGTTCAGCCGTTAAATATTAGAAAGAGAAAATATATGGTTCTTACTCACATGTTACATAATGCAATTTATTCATGCTATTTTAAATGCTTAGACTTTTAAATAAGTTCTTAAATAGCATATTTTTTAAAAGGGCAATTATGAATGTAAATTAATTTAAAATAATTATATAAATTGCTGGTTGTAATTTCTGATTTTCACAAGAATTTTTAGTGACGGACACTAGAAGTAAAATTAAGAATATCTATAATCATTTTTTATAGATAATTTTTTGGTTACTTCTATAAAAATATATTGTTTAAAGTAATTTAAGTAATCGTCTAAACATTGTGTTTTTAAAGATTTCTTTCTAATATTTAAAACAGTATATTACAAGGCATTGAAAGCACATCTAATTACGATTTTGTAAAAAAGATGAATTTGATATAAACGCAATAATTTATGAATTAGCAGAAACTAAACTACAATTATAGATTGAGCAAATTATACTAAAAAATATTTGGTTAAAACTCAAAATTAGGTTTTTTTATTTAAAATTTGTCTCTAAACTCTCCTACATTAATTGCTATCTTTACGCTGCTTTTTTGGCGAATCTTTTATTGCATCACCAGAAGGGAGAAATCCAAAACATGAATTCTTTTGTTGCTTAACTTGCGTTTCCTTTTCTATGGTCATAATTAATTCCCTGTTCCGTTTTAAATTTCTTTCATTTAAATCATCCCTGAGATCAATGGAAGATGCAAATGATTCTAGCGATGTAACAGTGGAACAGTCAAGTAAATTATTCCGTACGGATAGGTCAAGAAAGGCTTGACGTTTTGAATCTTTATTATCGTGTGATGTAGATGAACTTCCAGATGGGGGCTGTTCCTCTATTGCAGCCAATTTCATTAATTCCCGCTGCGACTCTCGAGCCTCCATCAAGAAAATGCTCTCCTGTTAGCGCCACAATAACAAACTAAGCATATGTGCAAATGATTACAGTAATAGAAATGATCAAACTAGGACTAAATATAGGGACAGTGATAGTAGCTAAATAAAACATACCTAGTCCAGCCATAAGTTCTGTTACAAGTGTAAATGCATTTTTTTATGAAGTAATTTATTATTACTAAAATTTATACCTGCATGTTTATTAAAGTCTCAGCAAAAAAATTAAAATATTCTATTCGAAATGGCCACCATTGACTTTTATACAGGCCTTCAATCTGTGTGGTCACGAATCTATGGAATTACGCACTGTCTCCGAGGGAAATTTCGCCAATGCTTGCTCCAAACATTTTTTAAGAGACTTAATGTCGCCGTGTTGTTTAGAGCAGCCCATGTACTCTAAAATTGACCATAATTTGTCTAAAGGGTTGAGGTCTGTCCTAGATGAGGGCCAGTCTTCAGCTCTTATAAAGTCCGAAACTTTAGTTTCAAGTCAGGCTTGGGTAGTTCGTGGCATGTGACAGGTGCAGAGTTCTGCTGGAAACTCCACGGTACATTTTTAAAAAGTGTATTGCTGAGAGGTTTCACAACACGATCCAAAGCTATCTTAATATACTTTGGCTAAAGTGCACTCCTTTTTCACAAAAACGTAGTTTTGTTACTACTTGATAAGAGACGCTCCACTGAGCCCTCTCTGATACACGATGACCACGTACCTTTCCAACCACTTGACCAGCTTCTTGAGAAATGTGAGCGTACACTTTATCACTTTGCTTATCGTAGTGTTCTTCAATAGTGAAAATTATTTCATCCGTAAAAAAGAAAATTACAGTGCTTTTCACCTGCGTGTCGCGACAGAAGGCGTTTTATTCGATCCACTCTCTTTAACTGTAGAGATTGATTTAGGG
>DWQX01006837.1:0-10833 GCA_018245475.1 Pharmacophagus antenor | reverse complement strand
CTATATATATATATATATATAACCAGTGGCCCGCCAGCCGCATGCCGCCCTCTAGGCTTTGACGATGGCACACTCGGTGTTAATCTATTTTCAAACGTTTTGAAATGCGCGTCCATTGAAATAACTGTGAGTGCGCCGAGTAAAGAGGTATTACGTAATGTTAAAATATACGCAACAAGGCTAAATCTAAGAAATCATTCCCTAAATACTCTTGCTGTGCGGCCCGCGATAGCATTTAAAAAAGTTTTAAAAACATTACAAACTATAAGACGACTGAAGACATTTTATTTATTTATTTTTTATTTATATCGCAGGAAGTTTTGGAGCACGGAGATGTTAAAATTATGGAGGAGCAACTGGCGAACGCCATCGAGAGTATTGTTGTAAGTGTTTCTTCATATGAAGTTTTTAATAAAGCGAGACATTTTAATAAGAGATATTTTAATAGTGAAAAAAAAACCATTAGGAAAAACCAACCAGAAATTAATAATAAACGATTGACGATTGGACATAATTGCACAAATTGTATTTAAGACGTCGACACAGATTACGGCTATGGCTGTCGGAACTTTTGCGATATGTGGACGAAAGACGGCCGTAGCCGTTGAGTTTATTTGGAAAAACTGTTGCCAAATGTAAAAAATTTCACTACCAAACGTTTTTTTTTTCGAGAGGCTTAAAGAGCTTCCAAACTTACGCTCGATTTATTCAGGCAGTCATGAACAATTGAAAAAATATATATATATATGTATAGTTTTAGAGCATAATTTTCAAATTAAAAGTGTGTTAATAAGTAAACTTTGAGGTTTTAATGCTCTATTTTTTTTTCATAATGCCAACTGTGACAAAGTTTATCTGTCCGTTTTACAGAATTGTCCGTCTTGTGCGCTGGGAACAAACGCGATCGTCTGGAGTACCGACGTGTGACCTCCTGTGTCCTGCATAATGTTGTGAGGGAGCATTAATATTTATAAGTAAACCTTCTTCACAGAAAATTTAACCGACAAGTATTAATTGTAAAAAACATAAAGCTAATATGAATTTCCACGTATTATGAATATAAGTGGTTATGAAGACGAGTTATTTTCTGAGTTAAGAATCTTTTTTTCGAATTTTGATAATCCTAAGTTTGTGATGTACTGATTCAAGTAAAATAATTAATTATGCGCTTCATTAAGTTTTTTCCAGTTATTCTATAGCGATAGAATCATCGGAATCGCGCAGTTTCTGTAGGAATAAAGATCGAGAAAAGTCCCAAATCGATTTTTCTCGATTTATATTCTCCAGGATTTTATTTTATTCTTATGACTGAAATTACTTACTACATATGGTTTCTTAACACAATAATAATTATACATGAGCTGAAGTTTATGGATTATTAGAAATCTGTGTATTAAAAAAAGATATTTGTTTTCCAGGTGTTTACCTCCACCGACCTCACTCTGGTGCCTTCGTAGTATAGCCAGTCGTAACGTGTATATAAACTCTGTACCATACTAAGTTATATATTTACATCGTATCGTATAATTATATCGGATAGTGTTTACGTGTAAGCGATAACATATCGAACAAGTCGTACCTTCATATCGATTCTAAGTTGATGAATTTATTGTCTTGTCTCTTTTCTTTGTTTCAGACGTGATCTTAATTTTCTTTTTTATTTAACCTTTCGTGCCAATTGTATTTTGACGTAGTATTTTTATTTTATTTTATTGTAAATAATAACTATTAATTGAATTCTATCTAGGAAATGTTAATTAATTAACGAATTTGTAATGACGAATCGAAATCATGTAGTGACTTTTTTTTCTCTAATCCGTGTAATAATTTTTTATGACGAAAAGAATATCATTGATGAATAAAATATTAATTTAATATACAAGTCGTTTTTATTTTACTTTTCTATTATAGTCTAAGGTGTGGGTATGTTATATAGTAGTTAATAGCTTAGGTATAGTAAATAAAAAAAATAATAGATTTTTATTCAATAAGTAAATAGTACGTAATGTACGTATCGTAAATATACAATATAATAATAAAAAAATAATTTTTACAAATTCACTAGTTTTCTTATATATTATTGATTAGTGTTTGGTTTGAGAAGAATGTAGAAATATTTATTTATTCATCTATTACCAAGATTTAAAACAGTTCCGCCTATTTAGTGTAAAGATTTAAAAAAGAAGAATATGTCAAACAATTCGGACATAACAGTTTAAGCAAATGTCACCAAAATTTTTATCATAATCAAAACATGAAACGGCACATGATCTGACGAAAATGTTTCAAGGGCCAACCTAAATTTCTATTATTCGATCCAACAGGAACCGACGACGGATTGCTCATGTTGCGGCGAAGAGTTTGTGTGCAAAGTGTTCCCACCTGAACCGCCCGTTTCGAGGAAGAGTATCTACCATAACGATTGCGTGCCGCACTCGTGAGTCGACAATGACGCTCCAAGAAGTGAACGATTTGAAGTCTGACGTACTGTTCGGCTCCTCCCACTGCTCCTGCAGCAGCTGCGACTCGGTGCTGTGCTTTACCAAAAGAAATATCAAGCCGAACCAGTGCTGCTGCGATGTATGCAATGAACCTGACAACTGTATCTTCATCCCGGGCAGAGAGCGCAGTAACAGAGATTGCTTCGAAGACCCCACTTGTCACATTAGAAACGTTACATCGAATAAAGTGAAAGTCAAAACGACATCTGGTTGTAATACGAGTGAAGTAGGCGAAAAAGAAAGTAAAGGGAACATTAAGGTTGCTAAAAAGAATGCCACCGCACAAATCACACCACAAAAAATATGGAATACGACGATAAAGTATAAGAATGATATTAAACTGTCGAAAAGTCGAAATTACCAAGTCTGTGACAACATGCCTCTTGGGAGTATAGTTAAAAAGATGCTAACTACATATAATGATGTATCAATGAACGATATTATTAATAAAATAAAGGGCGTATACGATGCATGCAGTTTAAAAGTGTGCCAGTGCGTTGTTGCGAAAGAAAAGAACATTTGTAAGTGTAAGCCGTGCGAGTGCGTCGATTGTAAAAGTTATCTACATCAGGCCGACCATTCCTCTGCATACCAGTTTTATTCTTGCCATAGTAAAGCAGGACCGTATGTGGAACAGGCCTGCCAATGTAAACCCTGCGATTGTGAGAAATGTAAACAGTATATGTTCAAAATAAAAGACAAAGGAGAAAGTTTATTCATAAAGAAGACAATGTTTAATGATCCATTGGTGTACAGAAATTTG
The DNA here is from genome assembly GCA_018245475.1 of Pharmacophagus antenor. Classification (NCBI taxonomy): domain Eukaryota; kingdom Metazoa; phylum Arthropoda; class Insecta; order Lepidoptera; family Papilionidae; genus Pharmacophagus; species Pharmacophagus antenor. Next base: position 7,569 of record DWQX01006837.1, on the reverse strand, counting down.
ACTAGTGAAAGAGTTGGAATGAGAGAATCTCAGAGATACTTGTGCAAACCTTGCCAGTGCAGTAAATGCAAGTCGCTATTTAAAGTCCATAACAATGTCGTGGTCGGATCAGTTGAAGAATATTTGCAGCACAACGATTGTTTATGTTTACCGTGCAACTGCAACAACTGCAGACAGCTCGGTGCACCCATTGCGCATAATTTAATGCGTGAAACTTCCACGGATATGGTGGAGAATACCAATTGTCAGTGCGAACTCTGCTTGAACCACTCATGCCAACAGACAACAGAGTCTTGTCGTTGCGCGAGAAGGAGTAGCGTAATAAATAAACCTTTTATTAATGACAAACAGAATATTGATATCCACAGAGCTCTTGTCACCAAGAAATCTAATTATGACAAAAACAATCAAACATGTACCATATTAATTAAAATTTTGGAAGGTTATAAAGACAAAATGCGAGAAATAACCGACAGTAAACAGGATAAAAGCTCATCGAGCGCGGTTGCGTGCAATACGATAAACAAAACGACTAAAGTTGTATCCTTAAGTCCAAAAGATAGCACATCGCTTTGTGTGAAAGAGAAAAAGAATATGAACTGCCAATGTAACCCGTGTGAATGTAAAATATGCGATAAATACAAAGCCGACGAAGGTAGCGTTTGGAAATCGCCAAAGTTCAGGTCTAAGTGTAATTGTGAAGTATGCCATTGCCTCTATTGCAGCGCCTTGTTGCAAGCGGATAAGGTCCCATCTGAAAATAAATTGGTGCCACTGCCCTCTGGCGTGAGTAAAGCAAACTATAAATTTACAGTAAACATCAATCGACCCGTATTACCGGCAGCTATTCAGAAAATTAGAAGTGTCCGAACCAAACAGAGAAATAACAGTAAACAAGTAAACAAACAAACTTGCACTAATAGTACAGTAGAGACGGGTAGTGAGTGTATATACGGCACAAGGAACATTTCGTTGCAGATACATGCGGCCCCTTCATCGGGCACTGTCGGTTACACAATAAATAACTATCTTATGCAGTTACCTAAAATTAATTTTCACCCGTCGTCAACTACATATGACAACGTAGGTGCTTATTTTAATAATGATAATGCTCTGGTCAAGTCGTTTGTTAATGAAATCATGCAAATAGACGATTTCGGCAATTTTAACATCCCAAGAAGCGTATCGTCCCAAAATGTGTTTGTTGACGATCTCGCTGGCAGTTCAGTGACAAGCTTGTGGAGCTTCCAAAAGGAAATGAAAATACATTCAGAATTTTCTACGTCAAGTGCCATCGATAATAAATTAGAAATTTGCCATACCAAAGAGTGCTCTCTTCAAAACAATGTCAAACATTCGCATGTGGCTATGCAAAACATGCTTCTAAACAAGCGGAAAGAGTTAAATGAACCGTGTATATTCTGTGGAATGTGCACTTATTATAGAAAATCAACAAAATACCAAAACAGCGATGCCACCCAAAGTATTCGCCAGTGTTTTGCTAAAACTAACATAGCGTTGATTAATCATATTAATTGCAGTAGACAAAGTAACAATGAAAGTAAGCAAGAGAACAATGACTGCAGACAATCGAATAATGTTTGTGCGGAAGATAACAGTGTTTCTGGTATACTGAATTATGACAGGTTGTCGCAAGCTGCCGCTGATGTAGAAAATGAAGTGGATTCAAAAACGGTCAACACTGGCGACATTGTCGAGCATAATGCAAACGTATCATTTATGTCTTACAAAGATTACTTTAAACAACGAAATATTCTCTTTAAAGCAAAGTTGCTTACATCGGAACTTTTGAAAATATTATACAAATATCAAAAAGCAAACAAAGAATTCGTCAGTGTAACCAAAAAGTTTTCTGAAGCATGCGATGACAACTTAAAAAAACAGGATCACTTATTATTCCCGCAGCAAAGTAACGTATCGAAAATTAAATTTCAATATTCCTGGTCAAAATTAGCTTCTTTAAGTAAAAACCAAAAGGAAGATTTTCAGAGCCATTGTGAAATAGCTCTCAAAATAATTAATGAAGATATTATTGACAAAATGAAGGCAACTATAAATAATAATGCATCCTGCGAAACACGTGTTCCCAAACAAAAAGAAACAAATGAAGGGGAGCATGACGAAATGATAAATAATAATTACAATGCAAAGGATAATAATTCCAAATGTAAAGATGATTTCTCTATGATTCTAAAACAAATGAGTTCAAGTACTATGTTGCACAGGAATCTATCTCGTGGAAATATTAATGTACTACATCAGCAAACAACGGTAAGCAATGACTTAAATTCAAATAATGTAAATCATATGTAAAATGTAAATGTTAATACACAATGAATGCCATAATTTTATTGAGAGAACAACTTGAAATTTAGGTGAAGTCAAAAATACGTTGATGTATGAAGTAAGTCTTAAATATTGCACGTTGCACGCTTGAAATGTGTATTTAATGATTCTCGTTATCGAATTAACAAAACAATTTTAGGGCCCCAAATTAATTGAAACGGTTGATCTTGCACCGTTCAAAAATATTGATGACAATTTTCAAACTACGAACAAAGTGGTGGTTCGTCCACCGTGCGGTGAGATAAAGCAAGTTATTCAACCCATCTGTAAAAATTGCCATGAAATTGAACCGCATGAATTTTCGACGAACACTCAATCGGGGCAGAAGTGTTTGGTAAGTCACTTGAAGATAACTTTGATGACTTAAGTTTCTTTTAAACTGTATACACGAGTGCTTGTTTACGATCCTACATTATGATATGTGGAGATGTAGTCTATGATAAAAAAAAAAAACGCTCTGGTCTGTAAGAAGCTTTAAGAGTACTTCCATGGTAGACTCCCAAGGTACATCTAGACGGGAATGCTGACGCCGGCATACCATTCCAATCCTTCGCCGTTCGCTTTACGAGGGGCGAGGAGTGAGGCTTCGCACGAACGCGCGGCATATCCACAACAAAGGGATGAAGCTACTGTCGTGCGTCTAGGCGTTATGGTTGGAGTTGGGTTGAAAGTTAATTAAGTTTACCGGTGAAATCCCATGCCTCTAAAATATTTCTACATACTTCCGGTTTAAGTCTTTTAAACGTACTTTTAAATCGCACGTTCTTCATAAGCACATACACGTGTTTGTTGTTTCATTGAGCAATACTCGATATCAGTATGAACTTAATTAATAAACAATTTTCGTTGTTCTCGAAAACCGGCGCCATAATTATTTCCATATTCAATAATCGATACTTTTTAACAGAAATGCGGCTTAAATAGCTACAGCGTCAACTCTCTAACTTTAAGGAGAATCTCGGGCCACACCGTTTTCATCAAATGGGAGCAACCACGCAACCTGTCTGGCGTCCAAGGTTATGAGGTTGTTACTTGTCGACTTAAAAATATTTTCAAGACGATCAAACGCTAACTATATATCTATAATTATTATCGTGAAAAAATTTACTACAGTTATTCTACCGTTACAACAGCATTGCTTTGTTTCGGCAGTCGTACACGTGAGAGTCTGAGTATTCTGGGCGAGTATGCTTCACTTTCTACAGCCTCATGGTCACGTAACATCAAGTGATCACTTAACAAATAGAGGTCAAGTCTTTTATTACCATTAAAAAAACAGTCAGTGGGTACTACAGTTAATAGTACGCCTATCAATATTTACGACTCCGTTGCTCATATTATTTTTATTACTATATAATTTAACAACGTCGACAAACGGTGATTGACAGTGCAAAGTATATGACAGTAAAAGTTTTTCGTAAATTAATTTTAAAAAGGTGGCTTTTAGTTTTACCGCCCAGTTTCGTCGCGGCCTCATCAGAAATGTTCTGAATGTAAAAGGCAGAATACTACCTGACGATCACGTTTTTGCCATTTAGAGTCGCAACGTCATTTAACACTGTATAATTTTTGTATAAACGAGGTCAAGTGTTAGTCCAAATGAAAGAAAAAAAAAATAGAAATATGTCGTAGTCTGTGAAGTGACGTAGCGACCGAAGATTTAAGGCATATTTAGTGCTAATAATCGCAATATTTTCGCAGTTGTGCGTTGACGGCCGTGTAGTGAAGAAAATTTGCAATCCGGCCTTAACGATGGCAGTCGTCACATGCCTGCCCAAGAGTGAACGAATTCTATTCACAATTCAAACACTAATCAATGCACCGAGCTCACAACACACCAAAGCGTCCATGATGTACCGCTGCACGCGTGCAAATAACAAATCGAATGTAGATTAAAATTAAAAAAAAAAAAACGAAACGGTAAATGAAAATGTATTATCGATCGTTAAATAAAGTATAATACTAAAAATAGATAAAACAGTAGAACAAAGTGACGATTGTGTAATTATTATCGGTCTGTGAAAGTTATTATTTACATTAAAAGTTGTGTAACTTTAACTTTAATCTTTGTAATTTTATACCCGTGACATATTTATTGCGATTGTGGGCAAGTGAGATGATGTGCATGGTATACATGTAAATTAAAGTCGGGCGTTCTATGCCGATTGTCGAACTGCGAACTTTGTGAAGGTGCAAATACATTTCCAATGGGATCACAGGCACGTTTAGTCCAAATACATTTGTCAAATTCTACCACTAACTACTACTCGAGTTAACTAGTAACTAGTCATAATAACCGTTACCGACGTTAGTAAATATAAATTTAGACACGATTGTTATTTGTTTGTTATTACAATAATACATTACACAAGAACGCAAACATTCTGATAATAAAAAAAAATGGCTGAGTACATCATGTTTCTCTCCTCAACGTTTCAGCTGGCTAACAAATGAGTTATGTGAAACTGGAGGACATTTTGATTAGAAATATTAATCTGGATTATATATTTAGATATATATATGACGATTTTGCGCTGGGTGTGTAAGTTGATAACGAAATGTTAATGATATTAATTCATGTAACACCATGTAATTCATCACAAAACCAGCGCATTTTTGAACGGAAAATGAACTGAACTAGTCTGCGCAAATGACTGCCACGAAATGATCCTAACAATATTATTTCCGACTGCATTTTGTGGAATCGACGAAAGAAACCGCAGAAACAAATAAGAGGATGCTGTTCTCATTTGTATGGTAGTTCGTGAATTGAATATATTCGTTATATGTTTCGTTATAAAACAATAAAAAATAGGAACAAAGAACTATGATTGGGAAGCAGTTACTAATATTACTTTACGCATGCTTAGAATGCTGGAAGATTGCTAACTGTAATAAAAACACTGGAAGCAACAAAATGTACTCACATTGTTTGAAATAACATGTTGATAAAATAGATAGAGAATCGATGTGTTAAAATTAAAAAAAAAGTATGCTAATACTTTATTGCCAGCAAATACAACGATCTCATGACGATCATATGTTATACTAAATGCAACTTAATAACTTAACTCATGAGTGAGTATTGAGACTGTGAAACGTGTTCAAACAATTTATAAAAAAAAAACTAAAAATTGCAACACTTCCAATATGTATTCTTTTACGTTTGCAAATTATTAACTACATTCAAAGATAAACAACGTGGGAAATGAACAGAATGTGCCGTCATTCGGCTCCAGCAAGCGCATGATTCGTTTGCTTTAAATTATAATAAAAATGTTGTTTTTTTTTTAAATAAATATTTTTTACTAAGAACATCATTTTCAGTAAGGCGCGGTGCACTTATTAAGAACATCATAAGAGTCATTTTACAATACAAATAGAGTTGTATTAAATAGTGAAGATTCACATGAAAACTGAAATAAAAAAAAAAACAATTTTGCATTACTTGGGAGTCTACGGATGTTATCGAGAAATAAATTTGATTTTTTTTATATCGCCTATGAGCTATCACTTGGTATCGATTTCATCCGATGTTAAGTGACGATGAAATCATAGGCGATGAAGCGTGTTCGCCCATCATAGAAGAGAACCGCTCGCTGTGGATGTTGCTAATGTATTGTTTATCATTCGTAATCGTATAAATTGCGTTACAAAATACAACGAGAATACCTTTAAATAACGTGTCTCAATGGTTAACAGAAAGTAATACATTGTGATAATGGTTAATTACGGCTGCATAGCTTTTTCTAAAAGTCTATTTAATAAAGTAGAATGACTCAAATTGGCGGTCAAAAATACTAGTAAACCTTGCAAAATAAATGTTCGCGTTTTATTCCAAATAGATAAAACTTTTATTGTCAACAAACAGAACACACGCGAATAATAAGAAAAATATTCAAACAAATAATTTTTAGCTATGAAAATCGGTGCACGGATTAGGGCGCTGGTGTGTGTGCGCTGCGAAGGTACAAATGGCCGTAGCTCAATGCACTTTCCACCTTCATTCTGATCATCCATACCCCGCTTGTCTTGTCCATGGTGATGGAATTGAACTTGGGACTGGTGAATCAGGCACGCGGTTAGCGGCTGCATCACACAAGCGGTTCAGATTATGATATAGCAGAATTTAGATTTTAGTTATGTGAGTTCGACGATTATTATAATTTTTTTGAAGACATTGTAGAATAGAGACATTAGTAGTAGTATAAAGATACTGATAGTGGATTTCTCTTAACGTAGACGAACATATATAAGTACCATCCCAGTGCAGCAGTTTCTCTACTACCGAGAATTATAGACTAAACCTTACTGTATTCCGATTCAAAATGAGCTGCATACGTTAGGAAAACAAAATGGCGTATGACTTGAGACAGTACGGGAACACGTCGTGCATCAGTGTGAACGGAAATGAGCAAATAAATTTTGATACAAACACGCGACCCATATTTCATTCTCAAATCTCGTACAATAAATTCAACAATGAATGATAGCAGTAGGTTCACTTTTTAAATATCCCGAAAAAATATATTTGTACGTCACTATGTAACCTCAAGGTTTCTTTAAATTTTTGTGTATAAAAAAAAAAACAAAACGGTCTGCCAATTACCTATCAAATTCGTTGGGCGGGCAATAAAAAATGTAGTCTGAATTAATAAAAAAATATTTACATCAAATAAAAATCAAAATGAACAAACAGTGTCGTTATGGCCGAAACAATAAGAAGGAATACGTGGAAACTAAACTGCTTTACATGAAGGGTAAAAAGGTTAAGAACACCGACAAGATGCGTTTTGACTTATCAATGAATAGGAGCTGTTTTTTCAGTCCGGAGACGAAAGACGCCGCTCAAATTACCGATTTTGTGGAAATCCACAAGGTGAGTTGACCGATGAATTAAAAAAGTCGTAATTGTTTTGTTACCTAACATTCATAAATAATATAGCTGCGCCCCTGGTGCCGTGGTTCGCGAATTGTTTTTAAGCTCGACGGCCCCGGGTTTCGGGCTACGTGAATACTGGATGGCGGTCTAACACCATTCCCCCAATCCACCTGGCACGCTACCATCCTCAATGCCAATCGGCCGCCAGTACAGCGTTGCTGTACTCCGGTTTTGTTCCAGTCTCGCGTGTCATAGCAGGAAGTATTCAGCGGTAATTCGTTTCTTCATGAAGTGAAGTTCAGATCAGGTGTTAGATTATT
>DWQX01006836.1:0-10834 GCA_018245475.1 Pharmacophagus antenor | reverse complement strand
GTAATGTCCTCTTTAATCGGAAATTATTAAATATCCAAACAACATAATTAAATTTATACTCTTTGTAATATTTCTACATGACAGAATGTGTTCGTAGGTTAAATAATCTATTGTTTTGTAATGTACTCTGGGAAATACACTATTTGAATTTACTATAGTATTTTTTTTGTTAAGATTTTCAGCTGTCTTCCTTGAGGTTTTGCAGCCCGCCCAATCGGCGCTTTCGTTATTTTGGCCTACCACTAAGTATTACAATGCTGATTTAATTCTTGGGTGTTGTCTATACTACACTCTGCCTCCATGGCGCAGTGGTAAATCGCCTTGCAACAATAAGCTTTAATTCTGATGTCTCTTAGTCCGGTTTGGATGGTGGTCAAATTTTTTTTTCACTCAACCAAAGTCGTGGATGCACTCGATTTTTGTAACGGAAAGACTAATAGTCTATATATAGTTAACCGCTGTGGTGCGACACGGAAGTCGCCGAGTCGATTCTTTAGCCGCGTAAATACTAGATTTGAATCTTCTTTGGTTTTTTTTTTTAATCAGCCTTACTAGCTAACACTTTTATGCTTTCACGCTGCAGCCACCACAGCCTTGATGCGTTCCGACATCTGTACATGTGAGATCTGGTGTGTTGTGGGCGACTTACGTCGATAACCAGCCTCGTTATCGATTGAAATTCTTGGTAACTCACGCGTGACGTGTGAATGTGAACGATTCAATTACATTTTATAGCATTATTATTAATTTCCCAGACACCTGTTGTTGCTCAAGTTAAGATAAAAATCGTCCTACGATAAATGGAGTATTAAAGTTGTCATTAAATAAGTAATTAGCTGAGCGCAGTTATCGATCGAGACCGGAAAGTAGATACAATCGTCTTTCTATTATTCCGATAAGATGGTCCGCCGCGACTCGTATTTCTAACCACTTCGAAAATCAAATCATTATTAAAAAAAAATATGTATATAACATTCGAAATTGGAATATGAATCGACAATAGAGAACTGGTAACAATACTAATAATATAAGTATGTATTGCTGCTATAATAATAAGTATTTATTGCTGAATATAACAACAGGCCCTATCTTTTACCTTTTTAAACTTTTCTCTTACCTAGGACGTGGGTCCACTCCAACGATTTCCATTTATACCTGTCCCTCGCAATTCTCGTATGTAAATTTCCTGCAACTTTTTCTAGGCCGTCATTTCATGTCCCCGAGAACTATGAGACACACGAGACTCATGAGTTTTGACTGCCTCTCTGACGTAATGTCTTAACCGCTTGTATCATTCTCCCCTCGGTCTTAGGTACCATATGAGTGATGTCGGAATGGTGAAAATTAATTTTTGAACCCGCTTGTTAATCTATCGTTGTAACGTCATTGTGTTCCGTCGGTCATATATAGTATTCTGAGCGAGGGTACATTACCATCTACGGCCTCATTGCCACTTAACATCGTGTGAAATGGAGGTCAATCGTTAATTCATTAGTGTTAAAAAGGAAAATGTTCAAAGAACAACAGCTTTCAAATAATACTAGATTTACGTCATTTTGACGAAACAACCCATGGTAAGTTCTGTATACTAACACGCGTTTGACCTTTTCAATTGTTTACACGGCTTCCGGCGACATTACTTTATACCTTTAATTACAAAATTGGAATGATTGCAATGATGCATAAAATTACTACGAACTCGAGAAGGAAGCCATGAAAATGTTTTGTTTAAATCTAGTTTTCATTTCATGCGACATTGCTAACCCTGAAACGGCCATCTTTGTTGACCGTTCGACCTTGACTATTTTTATGTGCTGTGTAAGAATTAATATTTCTATACTATCACTTAGCGGTACTTTATTTATACTAGACGAGAGATAAGTACGAATGATTGCGTGATATTTCTGCCCGTAATAGTGCCGATCGTGGTGATTTTTTTTTTTATTAATCTTAATTTAACCCTCCAAGCGCGGGCGGTATGGAAATAGCTTCATGAACACTTAGCGGCGCGCACTGTCATAACTTTGCATCAATTTTTTAAGCGTTTGCACGGTGAACGGTTAAAAAACTCGAGTAAAAAAGAAACTAGAATTTAGTGTGACGAATGCGGATTACGTATGGGATCACACTTTAAAATATGTCGCGCTCACAAAAATTTTATACTAATGAACTAAACGCGAAAAACTTCTTAGAATTTTCTTCCATTTCCGCTCTGTACAATTCACATTTCGAAAGTGAATAAATCGTAAGATTTTCTCGCAATGTTTTCAGAAAAAAAAATCTGCCTGCGCTTAGAAGGTTAATAGAGCCTTGATACTTACTTTTCGATTATCTGTACCTACGATACTAGGTTCTTAAATTATTTTTCAATATCACTTTACAAATTTTCAGAATCTTTTGATGCATCTTAATCGAATGTTTTTGACGTCTATATACGTCGTTGATAAAATACTGCGTCCCACGAAACATTATTCAACGGTTTTGTTACTATTAACAGATTATACAAACGATATTACTATAACTTACACGATTTAATTTTCATTGCAGTCAATTGTACAAACGTTTGGTCATTATTTTTTTGTAATATATGTTATTGACATTAGAGAATGAAAATATTATCACGACACTGTTAACTCGTTAAAAAATGGGTTATTGTTCTAATTGTTTTTTTTTTAATATTGTACAAAGTTTTCCTTTATACAAGTTTTTAAAAAAAATGTAACGTCAAATAAATCGAACGTGTGCCCGCGTAAACATCGACCCGGGTTCGAGTCGGAAATCGTAAATAACAACCCCGGATCGGGGGCGTGGCTAAACCGGGCCACGCCTAGAATTAGGGGTGTTTTATGCCCCTCAAAAACTTAACAAGAGAGGCGGCTCTCGCAGCGTCGGGGGTCTCGAGTGGCCACAATTGTAGCGGAACGTAAAATTTTAGGCACACTAGTTCGTAAACTTGCATTTATTCGGTGAGCTTATGACTGTTAGCGATCGGAATTCGACCATAATACATTCAATAATACATTCCTGAAGACTATAGACAAATAATACTACATACCATTACTATTAATGTCTTCTCAATTTGACCATAGCACATATCTGTGTACGTGTGTATCAAAAGCATGTCAGTGTGACCTTTATTTATTTTTTATGAATTCAATAAAACTTAACGTTATTCGAGACAATACGTTCTCTTTCAGCACTCCACATAAACTTTGACTGTTCCAACTTTCACATTCCTCCATCGGAATATTTTCTTTTAAAAACGGGAACAAAGTTTCTCCTTTACGTATTAATTATTACTATACGGATAAATAAACCGAGGCTAGTTACAGAAGGTCGTTAAAGTATCTAATGATATGATAATAATTTATAAATGTAGTACTGTTTTTAGAAACTAATGACTGTAGATTTTTTTTTTAATTCTCACTATAAGATTCAATACAATCGGTATATAGAGAATCGTTATTATATGCCATTGTCAGCTTGCGTTGAGATTTCCAGCACCGTACAGTGAGTAGCGTGGCAAACATATTGCCTCCATGGCGCAGAGGAAGAAATATTGTAATTTTTTTTTATCAGCTACGCGCTAACACTTTATTTAACCTGATGTCGAGTGACAATGAGGCTGTAGACGGTGAAGCGGGCTCGCCCAGAAGACCCATGGCGACAGATTGACTTAGCGGTTTATTGTACGCCCACGGAGGCAGTAGTGTTCGTTGAAACTTTGAAATCCGAATATTTTAGCAGTTCTCTTTATTGGCGCCGGCGGAATCGCAATATTTAATTTTCACAGACATTTTCAACAATCAGGTAGAATCTTATATTCTAATTTAATATAAAAAGAAAACATTTAAACGTGTTATTTTAATATTATCACAAAAACGAAAGACACAGAAGCTGTTCATAGAAAGTTTTTAGCTTTAAATACGATAAATTTATTTTAAACAATTAACTTTAAATAATTTCATAGGTTCACTTCATCTGTCAATATTCAATTGTAACAGAATGACACCGACGTTAAGTCACCGGACGACAATGTGTTAATAAAGAAAAGTGTTAATAAAATTAAAAAAAGAAAATAATATATTATTTATAGATAAGTTCACCCAAATCGTTTCGATCAAAACCGTTATCGTTTCGTTCTACGTAGCTGTTTAATTAATCTTAGCGATAGCTGTGTAATTTCGATAAAATGGATGAAAAAAAAATACTTTAAAATTAGCCTCGTATCAGCTACTTGTCTTTAAAGTTATAATTTGAATTGATCATTATCTATACTTATTAAATAGGTATTCTTTATTTTATACGTATTCTAAAATTTGTTTCATATAGATTACTAGTATTTAATGTTAATATTTGAAAATTTTATTAATCATCTGTTCGTTGCATATGTACATTTTTACCTACTCATTTGCTAGTAATAACAATTGAAAACGACAATAAAATCCTAAATATGTTTTAATATTCAGTTTAAAAAATTATCCGAATCATTATCTGGTGTAAATTCGACAAAATAGATGAAAGAAACTTATAAACTAGTTTTAAATCTGCTACTTTTTTTTAAAGTAATTATTAAAATTAATTATCTGTACATTTAATACAAGCTTTTTAAATCGTTTCTAAAATTAACTTATTTCAAATAACGATTGATATTTTTATTAAAACACGGAACAAAAAATAAATATACAGATATAACGCTCGTCTGGCGCTAAAAGCATCTGTGCCATAAATTATAAAAAAGTGTCTATTGATGGACAGGCAAAATAAAAAAAATTAAGACATTCCTTTGTTAAAATGTTATCCAAGTGGATAAAAATAAAATCATTTTTTTTATAATACATTAAATAACTTTGCACAGAAAAATTCTAAATCTAGGAAAATTAACAATGCATACTTAGTATAGCACAAAAACAAAAGCAATGTACTAATAGCATTATATTTTAATTGATCTTGAAATCAAAAATTAATTTTGATTTCGAGTTTTTTACGTTCTGAAATTCACATAAATGCGTAATAATTGTAAACAAATACAGAAATATAATTAATAACGGCTACTAATATCAAATCTCCACTTTTCAACTAATTACAACTGCTTCTTTATACAATTTTTGGTTTATCAGTGAATAATTCTAAATCTTTTAGTTATTATATCTTGTACTGTTATCTATGTAGGTGGATAAAAATATTAAATGTTACGACTGATTAGGCCTACTGCGGATTGACCATCATTGTAATTAAATTGTTTTACGTGACATCTAATAATCATTGCATTATTCCACAATAAACATGAAACGATTACGATTATATAGTAAATTTCAATTAATTAAACTGTTAATGAAAAATTATTATTTAAAAAAAAACATGAAAAAAACTGTCAAAAATTTATGCTATATTTTTTTCAAAAGCCATGAATAAAAATCATTCGACAGAAAAAACCTAATTCTAAATTTATTTAATTATTATTTCTTAAAATGTAAATAGTAATTACACAATAATTTGCAAATATACATGAAACCACCAGAAATGTTTGACAACAAATTGATTTAATAAAATTTTAAATGTGGGTATTACAATAATAATAATTGTCAATAAAAAAAGTTTTGATAAATAAATACAATCTGAAATCGTATATACTCTGTATTAATCGATGACAGCCGATAATTCTCATGTCGTCAATCGTTCAGTTATTACATAAAATTTGTCACCGTTTTATTCTAGACTTAACTAAAAAAAGGATATATTTTTTCTGTATTGTGTTAAAAACACTTACCTTTTAAAATCAGTAAAATCCAAACTTATAAGCTCCTCCAACAGACACTCGGCAGTGACAAACTTGATAATTGCACTATGATAAACGTCAATAGTGATCCATCACTTGACACGGACACGCAACGAATGCGTTCTCCTATATCTTATCTGTGAACTTTATTCTCTAAAAAAACTTTAAAGAAAAACCACAATAAATTTCCTAATTACGCGTCTTTGTTATTTGACAAAATATCACAAAAAATTGTATTGTCTTATTTATATTATTTTCGTCGTTTATTTAGGCCTTAAAATGTTGTAATTATTTTATAATATAGTGCACATTGTTCAAGAATGTGACGATGTCAAAACAGTCCGAGTTTCGGTACGCTCAGCAGCACAGATATTACCACTCGCGTGGCTCGAGCCAGACTGCCGCGCGTCGGAGCCCCTCGCGCCACCGCCCCACCCCTTAGCATTGGAACAATTTTTCAGGTAAAAAAAAACACAGATAACATAACGCCTATGTTTATTATTTTAGATGGACAGTTCCTTTACCTGGTTAGGGATATTAGTAGTAACCATGGGTGTAACAAAGGCGTGATTGTAGTAGGTGGTCCGAATTGGTCGGATGATTTGCGAGTTGCTCTTTGTTTTAGGGGCGTTAGGGAGCGGGGCACGCGCGTGTTGGTCGTCATTTAAAGGAGAACGTTTAGTTTTTTGTTTAAATATTAATTTATTACATTTCTATTTAGTTAGACGGGTGTTTATGTGGCTATTGAGTTTTATCACTCAATTACCAATATTATTCTCTTTGTATATTCTATTTTTAAATTAAATATAAATAAGACAATAAGATTGAAGAAAAAAATAAGTATAATTTTGTCTACTACTTGTTCTGTGTTTAATTTTAAGTACATTAGGTCAGGTTAGCAGATGAGACTTTTTCTTTTATTTTAAATGCTATAAATTTTACTTACCCTTATCATTATGGATATATTAGGTACAATGACTTCACTAAAATATTACAAACTACAGTGGGACTATCCATAAAAAAATTATATTTAGTAGTATTTTTTTACTATTTACTTCCAGTGAAGTTTTGAATTTTTAACGAATATTATAATTTTAATTTTAACAGAAAGCTAAAAGCAATTTGTAATCATTTATGACTAGAATGATTCAGTTACATGCTAGGGCAAATCCAAACATTTAATATGTGTATACTTGTATGTATCATGATAATAAGGGATATACTATATTAATCTGATTATTTTCATCCTTTTTAAATGTCCCTTTCTTTATTTTTTTATTGTTATAGGCAATCGTACCGATTATGATTTAAACATATAGTTCGCCCATATTATCTATCCCTTATCATGATTATTATCATTAAAATTATGTCCATTATTAGCCCATCGAATATAAGAATATTATTTCATTACTAATTACACATTATATTTTTAAGCAAATATAAATAAATATATACAATTAAATCAATTCGGCCATTCAGGAATTATGACGCCATAGATAGACAAACACATACATACAGGCGTTAAACTTATAACACCACTCTTTTTTTCCGTACCGGCGGCGTGCTCGCTCAAAATACTCTATCACTCGCATACATGTCTGTCGGAATTCAGCAACGTTGCCATGGCGGCAGATTGACGTTAATGGTGGTAACTAACCAAGCGACTTCGTAATACCTCCACCACCATCGAGACTCTGCTATTCATGCGAGTCACTAATCGAGCCCTCCCCTTTATTACGTAATACATTGATTATGATGTTTATTTATTTAAATAAAAAGCACTGTTAAATAAAAATACTATATATAAGTAAAGAAATTCCAACAACGAAATATTTCCTGTATACACTCCGAAAAAATAGTGTATCCAATTGACTCGAAACGAACATGACTCAATAACTAAGCATACTATTCTCAGTTTACACTACGAGACATCATAATAACAATGGTAATAAATTACTACTAACTTGTGTCAAATATGAAGATTAAAATGTAAAGGTTGCTTCGAGAATAAAGGCAGCTAGTAGAATGCATGCGGGCGATAAAGAAAAAAAGACAATAACCTATTAAAAAAGTGGCAATTTTAAAAATGCACTAATGATAGTTCCGTTGAAGTATTACTTTACCATTGTCTAAACGTAATCTGGCGACACAATGCTCGTTGGAGACGTTGGAGGGAAAGGAATTAATGACAGGTATACTTTTTTTTTTTAATTCTTTAAAAAGGTGCTTGCGATTTTGGCAACTGTTTAATGTGGTTGTGAGAAATTATAAAAAAAAATGTCAGTTGGTGGTCATCTACATTTTGACATTGGTTTACAAGATTTTAACACTTGGAACAATGTTGAACCATTTTCGTATTACATTTTCAATTCGTTTAAGAGATAACATTAAGAGAATATTGACTTGTTAATTTTGAAAATCTACGCCATTTACGATAAACTGCTAAGTAAGAAATACAATTAATACTTTATTGCACTCTGAAATGCGGGAAATGTAATTTTTAAATCTCGTTACCTAAGTAACATCAATTGCTTGTTCTGTATCAAATAGTATAATTATAAAGCTATACGTTCGATCTGTATTTTTTCAAACATATAGGAGGAGAAAATAAAGACCTCACTTGCTTTGTGTTGTACGTAACAACCATTTTTTTCGGCTATGTTTTAACACCTAACTAGAATATCAAACGATGTTAACACTTAAGTGACGCGCCACGTAAATCTACGTTTTTCGACTGTGACCCAATTGGAGGGATCGCGTTTATTTACGTACTCGAATGTTTACTATCCTGCATTTAATTTTATTTTTTATGTTAAGACGTTTGTTATTTTATTAATGTACCATAAGTTAACGTAATATTAGTTTTTAGCATATTAAACAGTTTATATTTTGAGGAGTATTTTTACGCAGAGGCGACCGGTCAGTTAAGTGTTAAGTGACAATGTGGTAGCAGATGGTTAATAATACAGAATAATTTGGCTAACATATATATGACTGCGCGAAGACAGCACAGCCGGTAAGGCGGCAGATAGACAGTATGGGCAGTAACTAGCCAGACGGGTTCGAAAATTCCTACCATCATTCAAACTCTACTACTCGTGACTCCTTGGAATCGAACCTGCACCGCCGTCCTACGAAGCATGCGGTGAACTACTTGAGCCACGGAGGTAGTCAACCTAAATATATGTTTTTTTTTTGTTTTTTAAATGGAACCTATATAACATTCAACAAACAAAATGTCTCTTAGTATCAGGTATTTAAAAAAAAAAGAACAGAAGAAACTCACTCCTCTATAAAATTTACGTAAAATATGAAAGTTGCCTTTTGCAAACCTATTTAAGATAAAACGTCTTCTAAAAGCTTACACCGGGTCTAAAAGGTCACTGAGTTAGCATTTCGATCTAATAAAAACAAATCTAACACAATGAATTCATAACTAGTTTCTGATTAATCATATGGTTTATGAAAATGAGCTCTATTGCTATAGCAATAGGGAAGGAATTAAAATAGCTGGAATGATTTATGGTACTGTAGATGTCTCGATACAAATAATTAAACACCGACACATAAATGTTGTGTTTTGCCTTTAGTTATATTAAACCTTTTTATCTGGAATGAGCTAATATTTGACCTCGATTTCACCTGGTGTTAAGTGACACTAAGGCCGCAGACAGTGATGCGTGCTCGTTCTAAGTACTTCTGGCTCTCACTTGTGTAGCTGCCGGAACGCAGCGATGCCGTTTTGGCGGCAGATTGACGTTGAAGTTGGTGGCCAACAAAATTGGTAAAATCTCAGCCAACATCTGCACTGCTCATGTAGTCCCAGACAGTAAAACATTGCGCCACACGCACACGCCAATGTTAGAGTAATGTCCACGGTGATTTTCTGCCAATATTTATATTGGTAATTTATTATTTCGCAGATTAGTCGCCTCCGTAGTTTCTTATAAATTATTTATCATTCCCCAGATTGTGTATCGCCGGCCAATTCGCGAGAGATCAATAATAATGGATTTCAACACCCGCCACAATTAACATATTCACTATTTAAAAGCTATTTATTTTATAGGTTATAATAAAATTGTCGATTTATTTTGACAGCTCGGTTCGTTCACACAAAATGTTGCCACGGTTTTAAAAAAAAAAAAACAAAATGACGTTGTCAATCAACTCGTTGCGTCTTGTTTACGATCGATTTTTATTTTTAATATAATTTTAACGATGAAAGCGTTTATTAAGGTCCAATCACACGTGGAAGTAGATTCACAATAACGCAAGTAAATGAATGCAGCTTTAGTGTAGTTATTATCGCCTTATCTGTAACTAGCACATTATGATGTATTTTAATGAGACAAAAAAATCGAAATTAATGTAACGCTGTGGTGGTTCTCTTAACAATAATAGCCCAAGTTTAATCTTCGTTGTACGAAACTACTACATTAATAGCGTAGTTTGAATGATATTCGGGATTATTTTTTCCAAATCCGCCTTCAATGACAATCTACCACCATAACAGAGTTGTTCTCGTGTGAGAGTCAATTTATTTTGGGCTGGCATTCTTTACCATCTATTGCCTCATTGTCACTAAACATTATGTGTAATTTAGATCAAGTGTTACCACAATATAGATAATAAAAGTTAGGAGGTGAGAATATCTTGTACCCATAATGGCTTGAAAGGATTTTTTTAATTTAAAATATTCGAAAAACGTATATAAGCCTAATAAATATATTTATATACTTTATATTATATAGTTTACATGTATGTGTAAATTGTTACTCTTATAATTTTATCAATAATGAAAATAAATTAAAAAAATGATATAGATTTGTTGTTTTCTGTACCCATTTTTTTTTTGTTTTTTTTTTGTTTGCGCGGGGTAAAATGCATTGCTGCACCATACCCCCCGTGGGAAGGGGGGCGTGTGTGGGGGCTACCGGCGCCCTGAAAAGGGCACTTTTTCTTGAAATTGGCCCAGGGGCTACCCACTAAAAACCCCGCGGCGGTAAACCGCTAGTCCTCACTGCTCCCTTCCCCTCCGCCATCCCAGACCCA
>DWQX01006835.1:0-10835 GCA_018245475.1 Pharmacophagus antenor | reverse complement strand
CCCCGGGTGAGGATCGAACTCACGACCTTAAGATTATGAGACTTACGCGCTGCCTACTGCGCTACCGAGGCTTATGTAACATAAATGAATTAAAATATATTATGATTATACTATATATTTTTGTAACAATGTTTAATAACAATAATAATAAAAATATTAAGTTTATAGATGAAAAATAAAATATTTATTAAGTAATTTATACATATTATTCTTCTTAAATATTTAAATTTCAGTCTTAATTTTTCATACCTCAAAAATAATAACGATGACTGTTTGTTTAATAATAACTAATTATTATAGTACATCCACAACTATTTTTTGCGTATTATTTAAAAACTTTGAATAATGAAATGCCAGTTTAAAAAAAATGTTATATCATAAATTTGTAAATAAAGTAAAATCGAACGTAATTTCGTTATAGGTAGATACGTTATTATTATAATCATCAAAATCACGGCAAAAAATTTTAAAATAAAAAGTAAGGTATCAGAAAGTTTACCGACATTTATAGCTTATGTAGTTTTTATCACATAAAAATAGAAAAATATATATTGTCTACAAAAAATTTTTCTGTTTTCTATTCGAAGCTAATATTGTCTTATATTAATTTACATTTTAACATAGTGAAATAATGTTATTTAAAACAATTTCAGATTATATAGTCTATCTTCATGATGATGTCGAAGTTTTAAATATTAATATTGTCTTTAGTCATAAGACGTAATCGAACTATTTGCTCTTACTCCTACCGGTCATAGCTGCAACAAACAACAGCCAGGTGGTAAGTATTTTAAGTGTAACATTAAAGCAAATTATCATAAATAAATTTAGTGGAAACCTTCAGCTTGTATTATGTAAGTAAAATAATTTTGTGCCGTTGACAATTTTTAGCTAGTAATAGATGAATAGTGACATCGTCCTAGAATGCCACTATCTGATGTGATGGTAATCCATAGGATCTTCACACCAAATGGTTCTGAACTACAAATACAAATATACTTTATTGTGCACTATTAAGGAGGCACGAAAAAAGAAAGTACATTAAAATTTTCATAAAAGGCGGTCTTATTGCTAAGCAGCGATCTCTGCCAAACAATCTTTGGGTAGAAATTTAGCTAAGTAGATCAAATCGGTAGGGTGTACACTAACAGTAAAAATAGAAATAATAATAAAAAGAGAATAAAATAATACAATATTTCAGCAATTCTATTATATATATATACAATGAATAATATATAAATATAATGCCTTCATGAGAATGTTAATCATGTTATAGCCAAATTAGAACTGTAGATAGTGATCTTTGTCGTTTTTTAAATGATTCAATACTTTCACTGCATAGAATAGAGAGAGGTAAGGAGTTCCATAGCTTTACGGTGTACACAGTGAACGATTTTGAGTAGAAAGAAAAAGTGTGTGAAGGTGTAAAAAGAGAGAAGTATGTACTAGAACGCAAGGTGAGGTCATGAATGAGGTATGTAAACTTAAAGCGTTCTTTCAAATAATGTGGAGCAAGTGGATTGAACAGCATATTATATAAAATTGAAAGAATGTGAGCATCTACTTGCATTGAGAGGCTCTTCTTGACTTTTTTCAGATCGTCAGATATCATGTTTGCAAGGTACAGCATAGAGTTTTTAATAGTGTTTTAATAGTACGTATGAATATTAAAAATAATAACTAATTAAAATATCTTATAATTGATGTTTTATACCAACGGCGATTCGGACAGTAAAAACCTATAATATACAGCTAAATATTAAATTTCACATTATAATTGATGCGTTATATTTTTATGAGTAATATCAAATCTCTATCGACCTAAACCCGTTAAGTCTTAAAGCGCCTGTGAAACTTTCCTCGCAAACTTTTCCAAATCGACGTCTAAAATGTCATTACGTAGGTATAAATCCTCCCAGGAGTGATAAATTTACCTCGTTTTTGGGCTTGTTTTAACCCTTCCGTTGCTTTGAATATTTAAAAAGCCGTTGCCAACATTTTAATTGGGCAATCCTGCAAGGATTAAATTATCAAGACACCTAGTTAAAGCACCTTTACAAAGTTAATGAATTCGACATGAATTTACCGCGAGCTGTTGGTCTTGCAAAATATCAACATCAAGGGCTGTACATTTAGAGATTTATATTTGTTATATATTATATTAGTAGCATAAGAGCGCAAAATTGAGTAATATATGCAATTTATAAATTATAAAATTTTATCTGTTGTTTTATATCTGTTGCAAGTCTGGCAGATTGTAATTTTTGTAATAGCATTAAATATGCAATATTGCAGTTTTAGAAAACGCTGCGTTCTAAAACCTTACGTATAAAATCAACTAGTAAGATCAATAAAACAATAATAATATTAACTGCTTGGATAGCATTAGCGCTCCAAAAATATTTTATTAATTAATTTTTGTCACAAGATGGCGCTGATAGTTTGTAGGCTTAATACTTCGGACGTTGATTTTTACGTGCTCTTTAAATTAATTTAGTTGAAACTAAAATTTAATTTTTTTTATTAGTAATTTTTAATATTTCTTTGTTTTTTACTGTGCATTAAATATTTCTTTATATAATTTTTACAAATAAATGTGATTAAAATGGTAAAGTAAATGACTTAAACTAATGTAAATACAATATTTGCATTTACTTTAATATAATATTCGTGCTTAGCGTTGTGCAACATTCTTTTTAACTCTTGACTTCAATTTTGCTACAAAAAGCGACGTTAAAATGTTTATTCTTACTGAAGAAGGGGACACACCCCCTTGACTTTTTAGGAACTTTTGTGTTTTAATTTTTTAAAACAAACCTCAAGGGGATGATCCAAGATTTTGAAACACGACGAAGTTTAAAACATTTTAAGAATTTGTTAAAACGACACTTTTACAATGGGTTACGCTTGCAAGAAGCTCAAAGTTTACACAATTTTATTCCCTAAAGATTATTAATAGGTTCGAATTACTTATATTTCTCTGGTAATAATGTATTTCTTTTGTTGTAGACTGTTAAGCTTACATTAACACATGCCATTTATTTAAATCACTAATATCCATTTTTATGCGATGTGCTACTTTGACATTAGTTATTGTTTTTTAAATTGCTTTACAAATAAGAAGTATTTGTTTCTTCTTTTCATTCTTGGATTAATTCAAATACTATTTAAAAAAAGAACTAGATATCACTTGGTTGCTTCTCTGGGCGTAGTATTTTCTTTTTTAATATAAATATTATATTAATTCTCCCCCAGTACGTGTGCAAATTTTCGTCTCCATCGACTCAGAGAATAAAGTTTCAGTAGAATTTGAACACCCCTTTTCTATATTAGTGGATACATACAAGGAACTTTCATTAATTTCATGGTTCTAGGAGCGGCGGTATAGGCGGTGCGATAATATATAGGCAGTTCGTGAATCAGTCAAGACTGAATTTTATGAGAATAGATAATAAGCACCAGCAATAAAAGTTCTTCTATATATAAATAACCTATTTCATACGTATTACATATGTTCTAGCAAATAGCGTTTTATTTATATCTCTAGTTAAAGAGAAAAGCAGCGCTCATAATCATTGTCTACCGAGCATAGCTATTTTATTATCATAGGCGCCTTCAATCTGCGTTATTCACGATTATGCCTACATTGGAGCCTGCTAGTAATTTTCGTGTAAATGCAATCAATCAATTAAAAAGCAAGTTGGTTATATCATTATAATCCTTTTTTAAAGAATCACGTTTACCTCTATGTAAATAATACAGCTTAGATGCTTTTACCCCGAGAGGTATCGCTTGCCAGCGGCATATTTTGTCGTGAGCATTAAAATTTATTGCTAGCGAGCGAGTTTACGCGAAAACCGGGTGATAAAATAAAATGACAGTTGTTTAGTATAGACCCGGGAATATTGTTGTTACTATGTAGAAATTGAAAGGTATAGGGCGCGTGAGACACATTTTATTCATGTCCCGAAATGGTTTTTGGATTGTCGCGTGTAATGCATTTGTTATAACGTATGCCCTGACTCCGAATACAATTACTTTGAAAGCAATCTAAAACAGCGATGTTTCAGTGTAATACTGTTCTGTTTTGTGTAGTATTTGTAGTTATTAAGAGCCTTTTGTAACGGGTACCTAGTGTGCATTTGGAGCATAATTTATTAATGTACTGTAGTTCTTAAATATGATACCATTATAATTAGAAAAAAAGCTCTTATTAAAGAAATCATCTCGAATAAAAGAAGCACATGTAATTTTTTTTTTCATATAAACTCACCGTAAGAATGTGTATTTTTTTTATACAATTAATTAATATCTGCTTTCATAATATAAGATTTTAAATTAGACAATTTTTTATTTAAAAATGAATCATTTAAAATAAAAAAAATTAATAATTTTTAACCCTTTGGTCTAAAAGGAGAGCCTATTAATTTTAACGCGTGTAATTGTCTATACGGTGTGGAATACCTATCGCTGTATATGAATAATTAATATAAATCAATATTCTATCTTATAACGACTGTGGTTAAATTTTACTCAAAACAGTTGTTTTAGTTGAAAACATAGATGGCGATACTTGTATATCTTAATAAAACACACGTCACCCGTGGCTATGTGGATAAACAATATATAAGCTCGGATTTTACCGGCGGGCACTACATAAAGGGGTCGGCGGCGGATTTACGTCGGCGGGATTAGTCCGTACGGCGACGCTCGCACTATAAACTCGGACCGGATTACGTTTATATCTCGTAACAAATAATAGCACATAAAACTTGTGTGAAAAACACTAGTTACGTACGTGGAGATGAATGGGGCGGATCGGGTAGGGTTAGACTAGAACAAAAGTACTCATCGGTAATATTTGTTTGGTTTATTCTCTGTCTTGTTTATCAATTATTGATTTGTAAAAGCTGTACTTTTCCTCGAATATTAATACTTTCATACATACCTATCTATTTTTATCTTTGCATCACTCAATATTGTCTGGGAGAAGAATGTCGAAGAAATATATTGAATCTGTCTTCACGTGATCTGTTCAACGAATGAACTACTGTATTACAGATATATTCTATAAGAATATCTAGGCTACTATAAAAATAAATAAAGTCTACGGTGGAAAGTAGAATTATACTTATAAAGCGGCACAAACTATAATTCCTTACTCATTGAAGGTAGAAGTGAAAAAACATAGGTAACTAGTAAGAAT
This sequence comes from Pharmacophagus antenor, assembly GCA_018245475.1. Lineage (NCBI taxonomy): Eukaryota > Metazoa > Arthropoda > Insecta > Lepidoptera > Papilionidae > Pharmacophagus > Pharmacophagus antenor. The sequence continues at coordinate 5,629 of DWQX01006835.1, read as the reverse complement.
ACTTCGAGAGATACAGTGAATGAATAACACTACTGTAATTCGATCAAATTTTATACTATATTTCTCTGCAGGCTTTAAATTATTTATTGTAAAATAGTTTTATACCGAATTCGTAAGTTTGAAATTAATACATACTAAAATTTTATAAACGTACTAACTTTTTATTATGTATTGTTTTGTATACGGTACTCTCGTAATTCCTAATTCTAGGTGCGCAATAGGGGTGAGATGGCTCTTGTAAAAATGTCAGGATAAGATTTATTCAGTATTTACAATCCATGATAAGAAATGTTATATTGAGATTCCTTTTATTGTTCAGATATTTTTATACACGTAATGCGCAAGTTAAAAAGATATTGAATATTTTATGGTTAATAGACATAAATTGTTTATATAAAAGACGTTAGATCGTTACTATGCCTAAAGATACTGCGATTAATGCTTAAATGCGTATTAATTTACAATCTAGGTGAACTCCCAAATAAATCGTATATCAATAAGATTTGATAATTATTATCTTCATTACCATACGTTATTTTTGTCCATGCTTATTTTTGTTAATAACGGTTGTGTTTATTGTCAAGTTAGAACATGACGAATTAACAAAATCAATTACGTAAAAAGCAATTTAATTTCATGATTACAGAATTGTGTTTTCCGAATAATGATTAATCTTAATAAGTCAAAGCGGATAACAATTGCGAAGTGTCCCCTAGTCCATCTCGACGTTTCCTAACGACGCTACAAAGACTTTACGCCTCATTCAACATTTAAGAATTAATCGCGGTCTACGCTGTAGCGGCAATGCCGAATAAAAGCAGCCGTAACGTTCATCGTAAAAACTTTCCGACGTCATAAACTATGAAAATTAAATCAAGAGCAGATTGTTTGGAACAGGGCTATATTATATATACTAGTATTTTATGTTGTAAAGCATAAAGATAATTGTTGTTTTTTTTGGAACGTCCACTTTTACTGAGTATAAAATTTTACATACTTTCCACTATCGTTGATGTTAGTATTTCGTGCAAGTGTCAGGGATAAATGATGGGATTCGTGTGCATCCATGGCGCAGTGATTTACCATTTGCCTTACTAACTAAGGCTTACTAACTGCCTAACGCGGAGGTCGCCGATTCGATTGCCAGCCATATGAGTAGTGGAGTCGAGATGGTTGTTCGCTTTTTTCTGACGCCCATGGCTAGATACTACCCTCAATGTCAATTTGCTGCCATCACGAAAATTCTTTGTCCGGCAGCTATACATGGAAAACAGTGGCGTGCCTATAAGACACCCACATACATATCTAAATGATGTAGGTGATGAAAAACTTATTTAATTTTTTTCACTTTTTTATTCAAGTGATTATTATTTAGCGTACACTTATTTATTTCTTTATTAAAAGCATTTAAAATGTATCTCTAGTAAACAATTTGTTGGAAAACTTACAACGAAAGCTAGTTGATCGTGAAGACAAAACTTGATGTTTTTCAAACAGTGTTTAATTTATTTACAATAATTTCGATATACAAATATAAGGTTATCCTTATGACTTGTGAGCGCATATGAGAAGTTCCGATTATCATCCTTCAAAACAAGGGTCCTGGCGGTGGCGGGTGTCATCTGAAATATAATATATTGCTTTAGCCGGACCCAGACTGATCCCTAAGGAATGTCTGTTAATTACCAAGTACAAGTCACTGGCGTTGGGGGACGACCTTCACTGTTTTGTTTATCTTATATAAATTATTTTAAATATCCACATTAAGTATTTTTGTACAATTGGTTAGATTCCTAAATTATGTTAAATTGTTAAAATTTATTTCAATTGATCAGATAATCTATCGGCATTGATAAGAATACCAAACTATGCCGTTATATTAGCTTTCTGACACTGATTGTTAAATATTTACATTAATTTGGTTCATGTAAAAGAAAAATACCACTTCTTAATTATAAATTTTTACAAAAATTCATTCGTAAAGAAAAGTTACACGTCGTTAGTTAACTTTTATGGTATAGGCCGATCGGTGCGTATCAAACTCTCTTGTAGTGAAAAGATTAAATACAGTAATAAAAATTTTAAATATGTGGCTTGGAGACACTATACTATATCTTCTAGCCCAAAGATTGATTATGAAACTATTGAGTTTATTCCTATTAAATATATACTACTAGGTTCCATCAAATATTAATTGTGATGAAATCCGTACGAAAATATTTTCCTTCACCATTTACTCATAAAAAAGGAAAATTTGGCCTGCATATCGTTTCTCATCCAATCCTTACCACAAAGTTGTGATTGTGTCCCCGAAGCGTTTCAAATTTAATTATTATTTTTCTACTTTTTCCTTGAACTTCGACTTTTCAAAAATATTGTTCTACGACATTAGAACTGGTAACGCTGCTGCGGGGGTATTTCACGACGTTCTCGTTCGAAAATTAAATTTAAATCCCCTCACATTTTTACCGCCCCACAAATTATGCTTCGCAATAAGAAACTCACTTTGTACCGATGTGTAATTTAATAAGGAAGCTAATTGTTTTAGTTTAAGTATAACTATAGTATATATATATAAATAAGGTCTTTTGAATTATTGGAACATAATGGAGTATATAAAAAGAGTTCTTATGGTTTAGGATATCGGTTAGTATGCTTTCGTGTTAATAAAGAAAAATGAATCCGGATGTGTTATTTACCATTAAAGATTGGAGAAGGGATGTACGAAATAATTTCTAAGCAAGATGGTTGTTGTTCTGGATTATGAAGTCCGTATTATAAAGATTTACTTATCTTTACAGGTCTCGAGGATTCGAAGTAAAATGCGCAGGAAGAAGATTTAACCTTTGTCACTTAAAAATTTGTATTCTGCATAGACCCAAGAGTTTTCGTAAAAAAGAGTAATATGTTAGTAAATATAAGAATGCAATTTACTATATCATTTAACAACGCATTCATCTCCTGCAGTGTCAATAAGATTCTATTATTCTTGATATATTTTGCACAAATTATGTTTTCAATGGGATATGGAATCAAGGTCAGTTACAGTAACTATACTTTGTTTAAAATATTACCTCGAGTAAACCTTCTTATTGATAAAAAAAATAATGACAGACCTCGCAGGAGCTTATAATGGTTATGATTGTCTTGAAAAATCACAAAAATGAAAGAAGATTTTTATGCAAAATATTTGCTGTCAAATGCTAACAATGTCCCGCAGCTAAAGTTGAATTCCGTGCTTACGGGGCCATAACCGAAAAAGGTAAGGAGCAGAGGCCACAAGGGGACAGCTTCGAGGCACTTGTCAAAGCTCGTAATATTTTATTAGATAACCAAATAAACCTTGAGCGTGTTTCAAATTTTTCTTCAAGATCGTTTCTCCTGTTACACTTTTACTTGTACCCAAGTCTGGAACAAACGATTTTAAACTTATTTTCAGTATTTAATGGTACATTATGAAGCATATTGTTTGTTCGACGTATATTTGTATCTAGTTAAATTCAAATAAATACAAAAGACATCTTTATATAGTTAAATTTACGATATGATGAAAAGAAAATTATTTTCTTTTTATTTACCTAATATTATAGTTTTATGCTTGTTTTGTAGCACTGAAGTTTGGGTACGATCCGGGTGATATGAGTTGTGGTGTCTAGATGGTGGTAGTGTTTTTTCAACGACGTCTGGCTAGTTACCACTGTCACTATTGACCTGCAGCTGTTAAAACGTTGATTCTTTTCAGGTAGTCACACAGTTGAGGGCCATTTCGGGCGGGCACGGCTCACTATCTACGGCTTCAATATCATTTAACCTCAGATAAAATCGAGATCAATACTAGCCCAAATATTAGCCCATTGAAAAAATGTAAGTATACATCAATAACATAAAAGCTTTTTACGTGTTTTCTATAAATATGAAGTAAATTTTAGAGTTGTAAAATATAAATTGGCAGATCGTAAGACCGTCATAATTTCCTACCGAAATCTGGCCCATAAAGCTGGGACTGCACAACACCCATGTAATATAATACATTATTCGCATACGCTATTAATATTCATAATACAATTTAACGCAACGAGGTTAATTTCACCTAAATATGTAAATTATCATGAGCCGACCACCGTTAATTCAGAGTTGTCATTTTGTAAATATTTCCATCTTTCTTCCCCTTGTTAGTATTTATTTGGCGAGGAAAGAGAGAGGTACAGCGTGTGTATTATGAATAAGGTGGCAGGGAAAATTTTAACGGCGCCTATGAGGGTTGTGAACGGTGAAATAACTTTCAAATATTGTCGCTAGGTGGACGGAAAGTTTAGCTCCTGAGGGAGGTTGTTTGGCGGGTCGTCCGCATCTCTCTGTTTACTCGTATAAATGAAGCGCATATCATTTTAAAATGTGCTACAGTATTCGCTGATATTACCATGTTTAGCACATAATGTGTTGAAAACACTACTCTGTTTCATATTTTACTTGAATATATTCAATATTGTTTTTAACTGCTCGAGCTGCAATAGTAGTGTAAATTCTTCAAGAACGATAATATTCTGAACTATTCGACTAAACAGCGTAGAATTGGAGCAAATATTTCGTTGATGGAGGGAACCTTTTAATATTATTACATCTGTTATAACTCGCTACCAGGTGATACTGCATCATCTACAAAATTCATCTGATCATAATGGCAATAGAAATAATTGGTTATTCGACTATGGAAAAAGCATACCTTAGCACCTCCAATTCCATATAGCTTGTCTCTTTTTTGTGCTGCAGCCTTCACATTTCTATTCTTGCCAATAATGTTTAGGGCTATAATTGAAATCTACTTACTATCCATTTTCAGATAAAAAACGTTAAATAAATATCCACTGGCCAGACATTTCTTTGCGGAGTCCAGTTAGTTTGTAAATTGTGATTTATGTATTACATGAAAATATACGTTTTTTTTGGTATATACCCGTAGGAAACTTCTATTATCTTTCAAAAAAGTAATAAGACAATAATTTATAGGTATAATTAATTTAAAAATTCTTCAATTCCAACCAAACGAAGTTAATCCAGTAAATTGCGAATCGCGGGGCCATAAAACGTAATTAAAAACCCGATGCGAGAAAAAATCGCTGCGGAAAAAAAAAGGAGAGAGAGGCGCGAGGTATCCGCGTCATCAATCTGACGAATTATTTCATTTGCGTATTAAAAATCTCGTTTTGTCGGTCCGTGAATTATTTCCCGAAGCGTTAATTACTGGCGCCCTTTTGACTGTACCCCAGCGATTCAGAGGCGTTATTGAACAATCCTTACAGAATATGCATTAAATTATTGTGTTTATATTGTTTTTTGAGGTGAAATATGTACTGCGAGCTAAAATTTTGAAATATATAGTTCATATTTATAATTTATAGCTTCATTGTTTTTTAACTTAATTAAATTTTCTGACTATTACTTTATTTTTATTTTGAAAACTAGATAATTAGGTCAGTCTCTTGGTATTATAACAATTTATTTTAATCATAATAATTGGAATTCATTGTAAGAAAGAAGTGGAAGAATTCTGTAAAAAAAATATTTATTATAATTAGACTGATAATATACTATACTATATATATATCTATATATACTTACTATATATATA
>DWQX01006834.1:0-10838 GCA_018245475.1 Pharmacophagus antenor | reverse complement strand
AATATTATAAATTACCATAATACGTTGTAATGTAACTGGATAAAATCTAGTCCAGTTGTATGAAACACTAGGTTTTTAAAATGTACTCTTGAGTCGTATTCCTGTTTGTTTTTTATCAATGTATAGAATTTGACATGTTTTTTATCACCTATTCTTTTATCTTTTTTGATACCAGCGCTCTATACCAATGACCTTGACGGAGTCTTGTATCATCTATCTACATTTATATACATACGACTTTCATAAAAAAATGCTTCGACAAATTAGTCGAACGTAGGCTGATGAAATGATAAAACAAAAATGTCTTCATTATTATTGCATAAATGTGAGAAATGCGCTTATAGAATACACAATCGGCGAACGGGGGTACCAGTGTTTATAGAACGGTACACCAATAAATCGCTTAAGCACGAGAAAGTACCCTTTACCGTATTTCAAAACGGCCGGAGGGAGAGCCGGCGTAATTGTGATGAATGAAGTCTGCGTCGACGCGTTTAACAGATTGTTTCCTCCGAGTGGCAACGACTGCCGGGAGATACTCGCGGTCGCTAGGCAACGGTTACACGTACATATCCCCCCTTTTAGAATTTCCGTGTTGAACTCGGTATAGGCTTCCCAATAGAATGTAAGATACTTGCACAGCACCACACTGCACTAATTTTTTTGACTCCTTAATGGTATGCGATTTAGATCACTAATTTGTCAGATTATAGTCTCCGGCAAATAGGAACACGATATTGTTTCTAAAGAGTAGCTGAATTAAGTGATTTGATACGTGTCTAACTTAGTAGGCATACTACAAGTTTTTCTTTTGTAATTTCATAAAAACTTAATGGTTAAAATATATGGTATATCAAGTATTTTATTATCAAGTCGTTCATTAATAACATATTATCAAGATGAAGGTTTATAATTGAGTCTAACATAAATTATCAACTGTCATTACCCGCTGTACTCTTATTACTTGCCAATTCGGAATGCATCGCCCCCGCCCCGACGTTAAGACCGGCGATAACATGTCAATACAGAAGGTGATCGCTAATGAAATATCACGCGGTTGTTTGGACAATTATCTAAGCAATAAAATGTAAACGCTCTGTACCTACGTCTCCATTAACCATCACGCCCCCGCGATGCAGGCGCGGGCGCAGGCGCCGACCGGATAGCTTTAATAACTAGTCGATGCCGTGCCCGAGCGTTTAATGTAAGGCCGGATGTGGATGTATGTACACGTTGGGACGAGCTATTGAGCCGGCATGTTGGGCCAACGTGTATCTATCTACTCGGCGGTGGATTGGTTGTTGGCGCCAACATTCGTCGGCCAACCCAATGATGTCGATATCCTATGCCCGCATGAATATTGCCGCCAACAGTATTGACACGATGACATACAGTTCTTAAATTTATGTCCCGGAGTTGCTTCGTTTTATTCCTATAAATGGTCACCATACGCAATCTTCTTTTGCGCCGTTCTTAAAATTACTCTACTTTGGCCCAACTTTTAGGCAATAATTAGATATACTATGTAAATAAATTGCCGCGACTGAAAGAGAATATTACTTCACTTTTATAACAGTGCCAATGCAAAATTATCAGTACACAAATGTGTAAACAACTTTTATTATTCGTTTTTTTTTGGCCTAATGTGCTAACCCAATACCATACAACACCATACAGCCGGCTCAAGTCGGCACACACGGGCAAGCGCGATCGAAATGTGACGTCATCGGTCTAGACGATCGGACGTATGAATGAAGTCATATCCTCCGTGTGTACATCTTATGGAAAAATGTGATACGTCAGCACAAATTTACTAGTCAGATGATAGATAAACCATAATTACTATTATTGATTTTAATATTTACTTGTTGCAACTTGTATCGGATAACGTAACACTTGTATTGCGTTTGCGTATTTAAATTTACGGCTACCGATCTAACTTCGATATTATCTTAAAAATTCCGTTGAAAAAATTTTTTGATACTTCATTTATTTTTCAATTAAATTATTTATGTGTGCTAATATATATTTCCTAAAACGAATTCGATTCATTATTTTATTGACCATTTGCTTTAAGAAACAGTAACTAATGTTTGTTTTGTACTTTATTCAGGGCAATTACTGGTAAACTTATTTATAAATTTTATTTACCAAAGTGTTTACGAATTCATAGACATTCCAAATTTAATGTATCTTCAAATAAATTTCATATTACATTAACCCTCTGCGGACGGAGACGATCGGCTAACTATGAACGAGAGTTCTGTAGAGTGGATTTAATCCTTAACGAACGAGCGTATTTCTGGCATGACGACATCTTGATCCACAGATATAAGAAATTTAATATTTCAACTTAGAATGCCCAGAAAAAGCTACTGGCGATTATCCGATATTTGTGTGTACGCCGCAGTCGAAGGTAACTTGCTGCCTGTGAAGAGTTAAACGGCTTTTTTTATTTTATATGATGCCGCTTGTATGGCGGCATTCGTTCATTAAAGGTTAATAAACAAGTTGAACATTTGAAAGTTTTGACGACATTGACTGTTATTATAAGAAAACTGCTATGTTTCAGAGTTTTGGACTAAGTTAAAAATAGGAAAAAAAATGCACCAGTGGCCATTTGTTGCCACTCGCTCGTTGTTATTCCGTAAGTCTGTTGTTATTTTGTTGTTAGAAGCACTAATTCGTACCTCTTTTATCCATGTATCAAATCTGCGTACGTTTTGCAACCGTAGCCCACTACCGCCATCTGTATTGCGCAACTGCGATCTGCAGATAGGAGTGTGCCGCTAAGACAAAGAAACCCATTATGAGTTATTGCATTCGCCCCCATGAACCGTCTCTTGCGTAAACTCATACTCCTATGCGTTAGGAATTAAGCAATGGATATATATCATTTATATTTCAAATACGACCTTCCTTGGTGTGAGATAAGTGCGAATACGAAAATTATGATAACTGATTATTGTTGATAGATAAAACTAATGCATTCGTAGTTAATATACTTTTACGTACTAAAGATAACGATTACAAAAAAAGTAAATGAAAAATAATATAATGTTGAACGAAATCGAAATTATTTTGTAAATGTTATAAGTTACTCTAAATAGGAATGATGTCAACTTTCAAAAGGCCATATGACAAAAACAGGAGAAAAATCTTATTCCCATCGCATTATGTTTATTAAAGTTATCAAAGAGGTCTTTTTTAAAAAAAAAAAGGATACAATAGACGTAATTTTGTATGAGCGAAGCGCAGTCTCCACCGGCGACCATACTGTCTGACGCAATACAAAAACTCATTAGCTGTCGCAACAAAGTGCAAGGGTTGTAATTCACGTGTATTTGACGTCCGCACAATACGAACGTACGGCCCTCTAATTTAAAACTTGATTACAATGCGTGCAGCAACCCTTGCTCGCTTCTATTGTTCTTCTCCCGTATACCACAGAGTAATTAAATGTATAGATTTGTATTTTATGATAGTTTGTAATAATACATTATTCGCCAATAAAAATTAACAAGAAAAATTTTAATCATATATTCAGTCTTATAACTGCCTTCGTCTTGACGATCGTCGGTGTCTATGGTTTACAGTGACTACCATAGAGAAATGAAAAATGTCATTATTATTTTTTTGTATAGTTAAAATTGTTTAAAGCATTGAATCGATTTTATAGTGATTGAAATGGTGAGCAATTCTCTATTTAATAAATACAAAACTGTCCATAAGCCTTCTCAAAAAGATATGTTAATTTAAAAAATTATGTATACTTTTATTGACAAAATTTTAATTTAATTTGCAGAAGACGAAAACAAAACGTCATTTATTATATGTATTTCTTCCTTTTTTAAAAAATATGTAAGGCAAACTTGCCTCGAAGGATAAAAAAGTCGATAAAAATTCGGACTCTTGTTAAGTACAGAGAATTTTTTAATGAACAATATAGCGTCAAAATGATGCTATAATCGAGAGATAAACAATATTTTTTTACTATGCAGACATCTAAATTTGTCATTATAGATGGGAGAAGATGAATGAGATACGTCTTTTATGATTTAAGTAAATATTAAAATAAGTTATATTAAACTTTAATTAAATTAAACTATAACTAATTAATAAATTAATAATTAAAATTTAACTAAATTTCCATTCTTTCTTTATAATTCGAATGTTCCTTAACACGTTCATATTCGACTACTATCCGGCGGCGTGCCACCAATGGCTGACACTAATATCTCACTGGACGATATTATACGGTATTATTGATACGGTAAACACCTTAAACTAGTAGTCAAAAATGTTATATAATTAACACTATCTACCGGACCCGTCATTTAGCGCACCAACCCTAAATAGAAAGTTTCGTATACTAATATGCAATTGTCGTTTTTATTCTTTTATTCTATCTCTGGCAACATTGTTCTATAAATTTTATTGCAAAACAGTAAAAATAAAAAAAAACAATAATGCAAAAGATTAAAACAGACTCGAAAAGAAAGCCATAAAAATGTGTCGGTAAATGTAATGTTAATTTTCGTGTCATATACTTTCCAGGAATTAGTTTTTCATTACTTTTCTTGATACACAATACTCAGTATACCTGAGGTCGGATACGCTTGTCGCCCCACGGCGAGAAACAAAAAAAATCGGCGCCGACGTGAACGTGTTAAATCTCCAATCGATTATGTTGTTTATTTTGTGTTGCAACTTGTTCTGCTCGTTGCGTATGCCTGTGGTCCCGCTATGTTGTACTCTCGCGTACTGCACTCTCGGGAGGAAGCGGCGACGCCACGAATGGACGGGCCGGTGGCAGGGTCCGTCCACTGCCCGGCCGTGATTTTATGACTTCCGTCGCTTTGCAACCGCCAACTGCTATAATTTCGATTTGATTCCATCTCATTGCGATCGTTTAATATCTCGTAATAACCTCCTCCATTCAGATTGACGACGCCCCTTCGCGTTTATTGTACTTTATGTGATTTATATTATTGTACAAATAATGAAATGGTTACGGGAACTGCTTTGTGTGTAAGTTATTATCGTGTTTATAGTATTTCATTAAATTTGAGAACTGTTTTCTTATTTTCTATTTATGAAATATATTACTAGTGTATATGACAAATACAGCATCATTAAATAAATGTGATAATCAATTAAAACTAACAAATTCTGTATGTACACAGCTTCTTTCCCGTTTGGCTTACAAATGTATCGCATTTGGCCCATCGCCATATTAACATAAAATTATGTTGGCCAGCCAACGTTACCACCGAATAGGGTAACAAACTGGCGTGTCACGGATCCAGCACGATCCCGTCCGCGCCGTGTCCACGCTTCTAGTGTGATGCAGGTTTTTGTGCTAATTAAAGCGTTATAATGAAAGTATCCAAACAAGGATTAGGGATGTAGAGAAAAAGTAAAGCTTATTTTGGTTCTGAATTAAGGTGTACGCAATGTCATCATATCCAAGTCTTGCTTCTACACAGCGCCTAAATTATTCACATATAAGCAACCCGACTTGTGGATCTTCGGTAAAAGAGACCCACCATCATCGTATGGTTTAAATCACAGGTTTCCAAACATTTCTTTCTCGTAGACCACTATCAAAGTTTACTGCTTTCGGTAAAACCCGGCTACTACACTTCTATTATATTCACAAAGTCTTAAATATTGTCACGGTGGAGACCCCAACCCAAACTGGTAAAATAAAGGGAAAAAAGGACATTTCTTTGTGCTTGTGTATTTATATTATGTATTATATTTAATGAGACAGATTTACTTGAATTGAGAGCAAATTATCAATATTTGGCTGTAAACTTGTGAACCCCCGTTTTTTTTCCACACTATCATGGAACCTCGTCTCAGCTCCCGTGGACCCCTAGAGATCCACCTAGACCACATTGGGAACGTCCTGTTTAAATACTCATCCTAGTCGTCGATTACCCGCGATCCACAATTGTACTAGGATTTGGTCTAATCAATATTTAAAACTATAATACCCTTAACATGTTCCCTGCCAGGTGTTCCGTTTTTGATACACGACGTAATGCAACTAAATGTCAAGCTGAACTTAACCTAAGCGGCGTTCCATTATCTCAGTCGTATACTGACAACAGATGAACTTACGGTAATCAGTTATTACAATGAATGTAGGAAATAAGTAAATTTTTATCCAACACTATTACACCAGTTAACGTATACCAAAAACGGTACATACTTTGACCCGTATTACAATCTAACTGTTGTTACAGCCTTATAAATATACAAAACTAGAGAAGGATCTGTAATCCTTGTCACATTAGTCGTGCGCCGAAGCCTAACCTTATTAGACGCTATGTTTTTTTTGTCAGACTGACGCCGGCGCCGAGCCGCACCGCAAGGGCACCCGCCGCTCGGTACCCCGACAACGCGTGCCACGGCGTAGCCCTATGTTTTTTTTATGACGTCAATCTATTACGTCATTTGATTACACCCACTTACTAAGTACTCAGTTATGAAAAGCTGTTTGTACCATTATTGCGCGTTAATCAATTGAATGTTTTTGTATGTGTGACGCAATAGCGATATGTAAATGAATGATGCTCATAATACATTGTTTATGAACGTACTAAAAATGTAAAGTTTATCATGAATAACATTTATTTGTTTTGCCACGGGCAACTACTTTGTGCGATCGGTTGTTGCTGGCCATACTTTCGGAACGACACGACTTGGAGGACCTCTAAGAGAAGAGTTACCTCTTCTCAAAGGTAGCCAACTCAGCTATGAGGTGAGTGTTGCAGCGGTGTATAGGCGACAATGATCACTTTCCATCTCGTGAACCGCTCCCTCGTTTGCCTATTCTACCTATGAAGAAAGAGAATTGTAAAAAACAATTACAATCTGTCAATTTTACTGATTTATAACAGTGAAAATTACTACGTAAATGTTTAATTTAAAAACTACTTTACATTGATCGATCCAGCGGCTGTCGGTTCGCGTTTCCGCTGCGGACCGTACAATTCGTGCGGCCGAGGTGCGATTAAGAAATATCACCGAGTGCGGTTGATAGATGATCCGAGCGGGGCGCGTCCTGTCGCCGCGCGTCGATCGGCGCGGCGCTATCGATACGCATCGGCCCAGCGCCGAGATATCGATTAATCGTCTCCGAGCTTGCGCAACCGGCTAATGACTCGTGACCAAAGATCGATTCACGATAATCAATCAGGGCACGCGTTGGGCAATAACTTAGTCTTACGAAATTACTATTTTCAGTCTTCGTCTCGCCGCATCGCCAGTTGCGATGACTGCACTTAAAAGGTTGCGAGTTATTAATTTTGTACGTGGGAGCGCTCTGTGCTATCATTACTCTTTAATTTCTCTTAATTGACATACATCGAGTCGACTTTAAATAAAATATTGCTAAATGTCCATTTATCGGAAATACGTCCGCTTATTATTGCTTAATAGCGAGAGCGAAAGCGTGTATTTATATCCTGTGATGTATTACTTAAGCCGGAGATTTTTTATACTTCATTATGTAATGTCAAGCTTTTGTTGCTGTGTACAATAGAAAAAGAACTGGGTACAAATATGTTAGGCATCAACACCATTGATCGAACGCAAAAAGCCAAGGACTGTCCGTCCTCCTCTATCGCACCACTGGTCGTGATATTACGTAAGATTTCGTTACGACGCAATAGTCAACTTCAAAGGGTGTAAGCGCGTGTCGTTAGTAATCCTCAAGTATTTATTTTTGCATATTTAGGAATAACTTATCAAATAGTTAAAAAAATTTATACATGACGCAATTTTTCCATTTTATTATCTTTACGGTCATATTTAGACTTCGTAGCGACTATGATTTATATTAACTTTAGCGCACTGTTTATTTAAATTAGCTATGTCGGTCATTCCAGGTTGTATCATAGCACCGCCAATGTGAAAAATATATATATTTTTTTATTATGAAAGCATACGAGTCAGTGTGCAGCCAGCCCCTCCCGGCGCGTTCGTCGCGAAGCGACCCGAAGCTCGCAAATTCATAAAGCGGACACGACGCCCGTAAATTCTCGTTGCGGCCAACAATTGCTCGATTATGTCGCTTCGGGGTGTCGTTTGAGTATTCGAAACGACCGCAGTGCGCGGTGGAGTTTGTTGCGTTAATTGTAAGCCACCAAGACGGGTCGCGGGTGTAATTGGCCGAGCAATTCAAGTGAGCAATATATTTTTTAATTTATTGTATTTATTCAAAACGCAATATGTATTGATCACTGCGACAAACAACAGCCTCTCGACTTCGACTTAAGTTCTTCGCTCATTTTTATGGCGGAGCATAACTTTTTTACGATACTTTTACAATTTGAAATAATATATACGGTGGAGTTAGTTCCATAAAAAATTTAAGCTTACGAGTAGGAAACTTGGCAAAGTGGATTTTAGAGTTTTAAATTTTATTTCATACTCCTCCTCCATTCGAGAAAGTAGATGGCAATTATTTTGCCCGTGTTTATAATTTCTGTTCGAGCTTTACATAACTAGAATATTATGTGTATATCTAAGCAAAATTAAGTTTATTTAAAAATGTACGGCATAAAAACAAACAAAATATGCTAAATACAGTTGTATGTTTTTATGCCGTATATATTTTTCGTTCTTCTTTTTTCATGTGATAATTCTTAACTTAAATGCACCTTTGTGATTAATCTAAAGTTGCAGCAAAGGCTGCCATATATAACTGTAAGCTGGCAATCAATGGATTTGTCAATTGATTAGGCTCACAATACCTTGATTCCTTTGCTGACAATACTCGGAAAAAAAAACCCATCTTTTCCCCAATTGTAACATTACATCTATTGTTTTATCCGTACTGCAACTGCGTTTATGGTTACGCAATCGGCGAGTGACGCGCGCGGGCTCGGCCCATTGGCGGACAGGAAGCGGCTGCGGATTTGCGTGCATCTCCATATCAAACGTCACCGCGGAAACGGATCTCGCGCAGCCAGCGTAAGCAACCATCTCCTCCTCCCTTCCTTATACTACCACTATTCCAACTTCCGGCAGAAGAGTGTATTCGCGCGTTGATAAGCTGTTTCCATTAATTAATCGTGTAATTTTAGGTGATCATATGACTACATTAATGACGCCATGATAAAGTAAAGCATTCGTACAGTTTCGCATGCTCTATTAAATTTTTTGAGACAGTGTAAGACTAAAAATATCCCGGAAGTTTCTATTCCATATCTATTGTTCCCAATTACTTCGCTTACCAATCGATAAATGTCACGATTATAATTATCTGTAATAAACACTAACTGTTGCCTGTTGCAGTTGCCTACATTATTATGTATTATTATAGTACTTCATGAATAAAAATATAACTTTGAAAATAAACATTAAACTTAAAATTTACAAAGAATACAGTTGTCCTCGAACAGGGTTACGAAGAATGACGCGTTATTGATAATTGAAAATTAAATATGTATATATATAACATTTCTTTATGCAAGTTTCACATAAATTTTAAGATTAAACGTAATCTCTAATCGAAAACCACGAGGTCCACATCATTTCATTCCACATCGCATTTGCCTCGAACAGCTGTCGGGCAGGTGGTTGAGTTTCGTAGAAAACGCCCCAAAACCCACCGCGCGAGGCAGGTGCGCCGTTCCCGGATTCGAGGCGCGGATTTGCTATAGCTCGAGCAGACCGCGTTTTAGCCACAACTGCTCGGCGACCGGATGTACGTGTCGGATTAATGTTCTCGTTAAAATGGACCATTGAAAAAAGTTGGCGAATCTGTTACATGAATTTAAGAAGGCTGATATACAGTTGCGAGCAGTACGTCGGGATGTCGAATCCGTAATATCTCCCCAGGATCCCGCATGCAGTGGCGAAACGAAAGTATTAGGGATTAAATAAACCAGAATTTTTATTTTATTTAGTCAGTTGTACTTGATATATTTAGTCTCGACTATTACTATATACTAAGCAAGAGCCAGAGCGTTCTGTATTAACACGCTTTGCCTACCGCCTTGTTTCTGGTACCCAAAGCAAAACGCACTATGCAACTATCTTTTTATTTTCATCGGTTAAGCTAACTGGCCTCGATTTTAATATTAAATTACAATGAGGCATTAAATAGTGAAGCGCAATTCGCCCAGAATCTACTTCACCATCACATGCACGAATGCCGGAAAGGAGCAATGCTGTTATGACATTGAGGGTGGTAGCTAATCAGGCAGGTACGAACCTACCACCATCCATACCACTACTCCTGTGCCCCGGGAAATGAATCCGGAATCTCCTCGTTACAAGGCCAGTGTGTAAACCACTGCGCCACGGCGGCAGTCAAAAATATCTTATGCTTTTCTTTAATTATTTAGTTATGTATAACACACGTATGTTTTAACACAATCACGCGACTTTATTGCTTCTAATATGAGGTATTTGAAAAGTTAATATCCATCGACCTTCCCCCGTAGTAACCACCTGCGGCACGGTGACCCATTTACCTTCAGTATCTGGGTCGCGACACCAGCGGGCCGTATTGATCTTTGCACGCCATATGTCAGCCCGCACCGCTATGTCAAAACTTGCCCCGTTAGATGTAATAACATTAGCCTCATTATAAAGATAACTAAAGCCGATTTATGAAATGTCAAAGAAATTTAATATTTATTTAAAGCTTTAATAAACAATTTTGTAAATGAGGCTGACATGACCGGCCCGTTGGTAATAGTAGTAACCTTGTCTCTGACACCGGGCGTGGCGAGTTTGATTACCGCTCGCGATTTATATTCATGTGTTGAACATTTGTGTTTGTTCTCTATCTAATTATTAATATATATATATAT
>DWQX01006833.1:0-10839 GCA_018245475.1 Pharmacophagus antenor | reverse complement strand
CCCGCCGCCCCCCGCTCGGCTCCGATCCGCTCTAACGAACGTACGCAAGTTTAATTTATTCACTGAAGCCTTCCCGCCGATTGTGCCGCGCCGCGAGCCGTTAAAAGCGGCCACTTCATTCCTAATTCGATATTCGAAATTCGAATTCGCGCTAATTGTAACCGTTCCGCGGCCGGCGATTTCGTAATCACGCGAAATGACAATTAGTCGATCCTATACCAGTTGTTTTATGTTGAATTTTAGATAAGCGTGTGGTGATTAGTGAAAGAAAACTTGTCGGAATCGTGCTGCCTGACCACGACTATCTGCGTGGGTGCAGTGGTTTGACTCGTAACACTTGATTACAAAAACGGCAACTCACTACTCGTGTATTGTATTGGATTGAAAAAGCTGTTCTTTAGGATAACTTGAACTTTGACTGCCTCCGTAACGCAGTGTTTAGCCCGCTTGCCTTGTTCCGCGGAGGTCCCCGGTTCGATTCTCAGGCTACAGTAGTAGTGGAGTCTGCATGGTGGTAGAGTTTTTCAAGCCCGCTTGGCTAGCTACCACCCACAATGTCTGCCGCTATAACAGCATTGCTGTGTTTCGACGGTCACACGTGTGAGAGCCAGATGTTTTCTAGGCGAACACGTTTCGCCATCTAAGGCTTCATTGTCACTTAAATTCAGGTGAAATCAAGACCAAGTGTTAGTCCATAACCGATAAAGAAAACTGAGCGGTGTCCCCATTTGGTACATGGAGCATTAAAGTGCAAGGCGTTTTTATTATTTTATTTCATTTGTTTACATAAAATATGTTTTTTTCGAAACTCTTGCCCGTTTTAGTATTTAGATCCAAATAAAAAATTTTCTTTCTCCAATTTAACAGAGACACACATTTTTTCATTATGTAACCCAGGAATCGAATCTAGGACCTTAGCGGAACAAGGCAAGCGGATTAACCACTGTGTTACCGAGGCAGTCAAAGTCCAAGTTCTCCTAAAGATCAGCTTTTTCAATTCAATACAATATACAAGTAGTGAGTTCCCATGTTTGAAATCAAGTGTTAGAGAGTCTATCTACACTACAATTGAATTGGCAGTTACAGAAAGAATAATTAAATATATTCAAAGTGCCGACAACATATTTTTACATGTGGAAATGATTTATTAATTCAAGCGTTACTCTGCGGCACTCCACGCACTAATTACAACAAAAAAAAATCATTTGCTAATTTCAACTTTATGTCCCGAACGCTACGACTAAAATACGAACCCAGCGCGTCCCGCCGATGCCGCCGGCTCGGCGACGCCCTGTCGCAGCGCCAGTCGACGAAATAATTTTTTTTTGTTTTATCTATAAACATATATCTAAGCGCGCCCGCTGACCACCGACGTGACACGACAAGTTCACAACGCAAATGTCAGTCCGCGATTCGTGGAAATAATAATTTCCAACAACAAAGCGATCCTCGGCGGCGTCGGGGAGAACGGAGGTTTCGCTTCGGGCGACATAAATATCATTTATCTATAAAACATCAGTACCCGCGCGACTCCCTCTCTAGACTCGAACACGCAATAGCCCCCGGGCCCTATGCGAAAATCGTAGCACTAAATGCGTGAAAGCTACGCCGCTACGCCGTAGGCGACGGCTACAAGATTATAGATAGCCTCGTTAAAGTCCGCTACGACGCCGTATTGTAATTCAGAAACATTTCGTTGAAATATACGTAATTTTTCTTTTTAATTGAAACTTGTGAAAAAAATTTAGTTAAAAATGTGTCTTTATCGCAGAATTCTCAATCTCTCTGCATTGTACCTTTTTAATAAAGGGATCAAGTGATTTTTTTTTACACAAACGATCCCTCATTATTTTTCTACAACGGATTAACACTTGATGTCAATCTTAACTTCACATTACGTTAAGTGATAATCAAGCAGATTTGTAATAAAAAAAAATTAAGGCTAAGGTTATAATGAGCGTGAAAACCAGACAAGTTCCTAAACATCCCATCTCTATCCAAACTTCGCTATTCACCCCACCCGAAATCTAGGACTTTCTATATAAGTGTTTTTCTAGATCTTTTATATAAGAGTTTATCTAAGTGTTTAGCTATGAAGCCTTTAAGAAATGACATTTTATTTCTGTACACGATAGAAATGTAGAATGAATATTAATTCAACATTTAATAAATGCATTCATATATTATAGTACGTAGAATTATTTTTTTATGTAATGATAGACTGTAAAATTTTTAACTGATCCTTAACACCAGATTTACCGACACATTTCTATGGTTTTCTTTTCGTATCTGTATTAGTTTTGTGCTTTATTGCATTCACACTTTTCCCGTATCGCAATAAAATATATAGAAAACAATGTTGCCAGAGGCGGTATAAAAATTAGAAATATCAAACGCACATCAGTATACGTAACTTCTTATATAGGGTCGTCGAGTCAAAACGACTGGTCCGGTAAATCTAGTGTTAGTTGCGCAAGTATACTTTTGCGATTGTACAGCCGGCGGTAGCCGAAAATCGGTGCTACGCCCGTGTAAATTGTGTACATATCAACGACCATTTATAACATAGCGCTGCACATACGTGTCCCAATGTACACTAAATTTAGCATTGTTATAAAATAAAATCGTTTTCTTATATGTGCTTGTATTTCGTTTGTTCGATTAAACATTTTATGAAATACGAGATGGAAAATATTCTTATTAATAACTAACGGAAAATTAAAAATTCCTATAAATAATTAAAAAATAAATGTACACCGAACAAGTGCTCAGTGACGAGATAGAGTATTGACGTTTTTTCAACGGTTATAGGATTAATACTTTGCCTTTTGATTTCACGTTATATTAAGTGGCAATAAAGCGTAGATGGTTAAGCGTGTTCTCACACGTGCGACTGGCCGGAACACAGCAGTGCTGCTATGGCGGTAATTGTCAGTGAGGGTGGTAGCCAGGCGGGTCGCAAAAATGCCTACCATCTTCCCCTACTCCTCAATCCCGGGAATCGGACCCGGGACCATGAAGCGAGCTGGTAAACCACCGCGCCACGGATGCTTCCGGCACAGCCGGGCGGGCCACTCGGAACGGTCACCACGACATCTGGCGTCGGCTAATTGGCGTCTCTCGTGAAATTCTTAACGCCATTACGTCGCACATTCTCGTACAATGCACTTCCCGACAATCCCAAACGATCGGACCCCATCAGTGCTATATAGAATTTCCGCGGTCAGATTTTAATGGGGCCCGTCCGGCCGGGCCCGCCCTCGCAAATGGTCCCGTTAAATCATCTCCCGATGACCGATGTCAGCCAGATGTTGGGCGGGGGGCGGGGGGAGGGGGTTATTTTTTTTTCTCTCCGTCGGCCTCGGCCTTTGCGCCAATCGGTGGCATTACGACGGCGGTGCATACGTTTCCTGTGAAGCGTTCGAATGTACGCCGCGAACTTATCGCGTGTCACATCAAACTCGCACAAGCATTTTTATGATAATCAACTTTTGTATTAATTTATTCCAACGACTTGGCGCGTTCGAGTGAAGTTCCTAGTCCTTACTTAAATGTTGTGAGCGCAGCTGCGATTCGCCGAGTGTCGCGCCTGTCTAAGGGCGACGATGATCAGTTGCCAGCAGGTGAACCGCTCTCCTACCTACTCTCAATATTACCCACAAAAAAAAAAGTGAATTTCACATGACACGTGAATCAAAACATTCGGGAAATACTTCAAAAGGTTCGTTCGATAATGTTTTCAGTTTCATAATGGACATATTTCGTTTAATTACGTTTCCTAATACAAAAAATAACGCGTTTAACGACGAATTTTCCGATTTCACTATAAATTGGAAACGTAGCTCGCATACGAATAATTTCCCACACGCGCTCGACGATTTGTTTCGAATGAAATGAAAAAAAAAATAGATAAAAAAAAAACGCTCAAACGGAAGCATTAAAATCGTCAATTCACAAATGGATATTCATCGCTTTTAATATAAAACATCGGCTTCGGATAAATTGAGTAACTTCCGTTACATGTTTTCATAATTAATTCGTTGAAACCCTGAAAGAAATGGGGAACGTTTCGCTTTATTTTATTTCGCTTATGTTTTTTTTGTAGTTTCCAATAACTTAAGTTGTATTTTCAATTGGCAACAGGGTGACTGTTCAACTCGTGATGATTAAATGACAGTTGTGCGTCACACGATTAAGGCTGCTCGAAGAACACTGGCTCTCGAGTGTGTGCCGTAATACAGCAACGTTCTTATAGCGACGGATTGGAATTGTACACTTTACCGTGGATTAAGAATCAAATCTTACGTACAAATGTTCTAAAATTTTTTTTTCCATTACCTAACTCGTACTGGTGTGTCATCCAGCTTAGCCAGTTAACACTGATCACACCATAAAGGGTCACATGACCCATTTTAAACTTTCACATTGATAATACACGAATTATTCTTTACTTCTCCACGTTAAACTTTATGACTTCTATCGACTTATCGAATCTGCTGTTCTTATGCTATTTTTGTATCTTATCTTTTGTTTCGTTCGTGTTACGCGATACCGTCGCCTACCGTTGTTTACCGCGCCGGGTCATTTGGACCTATGAAAACTGTTGGTACGATTAATGTTAGACGAAGAATTACACCCGCAGGCATTGTTCTTGTGCCAGTGTTAGTTTCGCGCATTTCGCGCTGCGCCTTCGTCTATATTGCGCAGTAAACAAAACTGCGCAAAATGCGAGAAACACTCGCCGGATGATACCCCTTCGGCTTTCACCCAACTGACCTTACGGCTTCCCGCAATTGAGTAATGACCAATGATCCCCGCATCGTGGCGTCTGGCGCGGCCCCACCCGATTCATCGGGCGCGCTACCTGGCGGCCGCAGCGGCATTAATTGGTTTATAAATAACCTACCGTCCGGCCGACCGCGCCCGAAGCGGCGAGGGCGGATTTCGCGGAGGTACATTAAAATACGCGGAGTCTCGAAAACGATGTAGCGTTTTGTTTACGTAACAAAGACGGCTGCAATTGTGTTGTTTTTTTTTTCCTCGGCGTTATTTATTTATGCGGTAATTTCGAGAGAGATAGTAATTTTTTTTTTGTTTCTGTTAATTAATTTCGAGAAGAGTGTTCAAGTTTTTTTTTTAGACCGCTAAATGTTAATGTAGCTTTACACTTAACGGATGCGTCACATTAATAAGTTATTTCGTGATGACGTCTTAGTAAAGATAAAGGAGATTTACGTATTTGATGATAAAATTCATTCATTTTTAGCAAGATTTTTTTTTTATCGTTTATGTGCTAACATTTGGCCACGATTTCGCTTGGTGTTAAGTGAGAATTGGTGACGGGATTCTTCAAGCCCGCCTGCCTAGCTAGCACCCTCAATATCGATCTGCTGCCATAACAGCGTTAGCCGTGCTCCGGCAGACATACATGTGAGGGCCGAAATTTATTCGGGGCGAACACGCTTAACCATCTCCGGCCCAGTTCTCACTTAACATCAAGTGAAATTAGGGCCAAGTGTTATCGCCTAACCGATAAAAAAATAATGAGACCGTAGATATTGAAGTGTGCTCGCTCAGTATACTTTACAGCCGGAGCACACCAATGCTGTTACAGCGGTATACATAAGGGGACGGTGGCCGTCCAGGCGGGTTCGGAAGACGCTAACACCATTAAGATTCCACTAATCTTGTGGCCCGCCGATTGAAGCCGGGACCGCGTAACAAGAGCAGTGGGTAAGCTGCTGCCGCGTGGAGGCACTCGATTGTATGTTTTCGTAGCATTAGTTATTATTCTCTACGCTTTTGAGCAGTTTCATCGTAGCTCTACGCCTTCAGTCGTTTGTTGATGCTAAAGCTTCCATCAGCACTCAATAATTTAAGGATAAATATATATAATGTGTGCCTCCGAGCGGGACGTAACCGGAGACAATCATTAACCGACCGCGAGAAATGATACTAAAAGCTTGGAGGAAAGCTCCATTTATGATACCCTTCTCAACGAACGTAAGGTATCCATCACGTGAGATTAAGAAAGCTTGCAAGAACCCTCGTCAAGTACTTACTTTTTTTTTATAGAATTGTTTTGTTAGAATGAAATTTAATCGCAGGGGAACTGTTTGATGCTTTAACGCGTTAAGTGAAAATCGTCTCATAGCTTTACTCTTTTACTGGCTCTATGGAGCAATGGTTTACCAGCAAGGCTTGCGACGCTAAGGTCCCGCGTTCGATTTCCGCACCGGAGTAGCGGAGTATGGACGGTGGCAGGGTCTTTAAATCCGCTCGGCTAGCTCCCACCCCCAATGTCGTACAACAGCGTCACTGTCTTCTATCTTATTTAAGCGCTAGGTACAAAAGAAGGAAACGGAATGAGTGTGAAAAAAGGAAGATATAAAAGCGAGAAAATAAGTATGGGCATGCAAGAGGAAAAGAGTAAAAGCGCGATTAATATATAAGAAATTTAATACAGAGTGAACCTAGGCCCTGTGTAAAAAATAACAGGGGAGAACGAGTAGAAAAAGTCCTATTGTCACTTAACATCGAGGCAAATCTAGGTCGAGTGTTTGTCCATAACCATTAAAAGAACAAACAAAAAATCTAACACGCCAGGGGAAGCTTGATAAAGTCGTATGACGTCAGATTTGCGTGATGCTTAAAATAAAAATGAGTCCTTAATAATTTAGTGCTTCGTTAGAGTGAAGGGGAAAACCGTTCCGCGACAAGCTTCGCGGAGCTTTCGGCCGTTCTATGAACCGAGGCCGCAGTAAGCGAAAAGTTAAAAAAAATTTATCGAGCATTTAAAATTTAATAGGAGTGGCGTAACAATTAAAGCGAATCATAATGTTAACAAAACGTACGTATACAAAAAAAAAAAAGAATAGTCGATTGTAAAACTCTTCAGTGAGTTTCTAAAGAACTGTTTTTTTTTATTTATTTGATACAATTATTGAGCAAGCATTTGTATTTAAATTTAACACGATACGGAGAATGCTCATGAAATTTATATTCCGAAATATCTTTCGCCAGCCCGTATAGGAGCCGTGCATATGTGTAAGTTTCTGGGAATTAAAGGAGAAAAAAACGTTGTCTCTGATATAAATCTTTTCATACAAAAGAACATGTTTGTTCAGTTTGAAAAAGTTTATTGCGATATATACACAACGTGACTTTCAGTTCTATAAATTTTTACATATCGTTTTCAAAATCTGTGTAAAGTATTGAAATGTTGCATGAAAGTTACACGGGCCCGTAGAGTGCTAAACTGAATCTGTACGAATACTTTTAGCACTAGATTATCCGACATTATAGTGAAATGGTATACGTTTTGACGATGAACAACATAGCTATGAGTTGCACCAACAGAAACGAAGAGAATATGAAGATAGTACAGACTTTTAATGTCATTTATGAATACAAACTCATTGTAATATTCTCAAAGTACCGTATCAACATAGCTATGAGTTGCACTAACAGAAACGAAGAGAATATGAAGACAGACTTTTAATGTCATTTATGTATACAAACTCATTGTAATATTCTCAAAGTATCGTATCACAAATAACTTAATTGTGTATGGTAATGAATTGAAAAGCAGACAAAATGACAGCATTGGGCAATCTAGTGTTAATAGACTATTTTTTAATTTCCATCAGATGGTATTAAAACGGTATTTTTTTATCAGTCACAGGCTAACACTTGGTCCCGAATTCAACTGATGTTAAGTAACAATGAGGCCGTACATGACACTGATTCTGCTTCCAAAAAGAACTGAACAGCACCTTTCGAAGTTTTATCTTTGGCCGGTTTTATTATGATTACTGATTTTATTATTACTGAAAAAATCCGAGTATACTGTGAAAAATGAGAAAGTCACATGAATAATTGAATAAAAATAAATATCTCCAGATTCTGGTTCGAAAGATTAATTAAATAATTTAGAAAAAATTTTAACCATAAAAGACATTTTCATAGGCATATATATATATATATTTTTTCATTTAATTTTCGATTTAAATGTTCATTAAAATGTAATCTGTAGATGAGATACTATATATGATACTAGAGATATATATTATTATTTCCGAAAATAAGTTTTTTTTTTTTCATTTATAAATAATCAAATATTAATTTTCAATGTTGCATGATTAAGTCGCAATTATTAGTCGCTTCGCTTAATGGAAACGCAATATGTCGGAGGCGAGACGAAAGCTGAAGGGAGGAAAAAATGATCTTATACGCTACAACAAAGGGGTTGCCCCTTGAAATGTGCGTATATCAATAGGAGCGTTGACGGGAGCTCTCCCTACGGCAACAACATTTCTTTTTTTGTGCCATCGCAGAAGGCACAGGTCTCTGTCCATAGGAGCCCACCCTCATTTTAATAGCTTGCGACGTATGATTAATGACCCTGAAAAATAGGGTACGAGCGCTGCGCGAGGCGGGTCGCGGATGCTTCCACCCTAACACTGTCCCCCCTGACGTTTTTAAACTAATTTTCAATATCGGCCGATACTCG
This sequence comes from Pharmacophagus antenor, assembly GCA_018245475.1. Lineage (NCBI taxonomy): Eukaryota > Metazoa > Arthropoda > Insecta > Lepidoptera > Papilionidae > Pharmacophagus > Pharmacophagus antenor. The sequence goes on along the minus strand of DWQX01006833.1, from coordinate 2,327 downwards.
AGGTCCCGTTTGAGTATTCTTCAAGTACAATTACTTTAGACGGATGCTGATAGTACTTTGTATATGATATTATTAGTCGTCGCGTATGCAAGGAGAGGACTGCGGGCCCGATGAGATATTTTCGGCTATAGGCGAATGCAATAATTTATTTGTAGTTGTCCCCCTAACATGTGTGGTCAGGTACCTGAGTGTACATTTTTTTATTCATCTTCCATTTCTCTTTCGTCTACCTTTCACTCTCTCCTCTTCCATACTTTATACTATTTTCTTTGTTTCACTAACACTAGTCCAAATGTTTTTATTTATACCTTACAACTACTTATTTCTAGACGTTTTGTTAATTTCTGTTACAATTCTACATTTAATCCAGTTTATCCCTACCTGATTCTTAGCATATTTCAGGTTTTACATCATATATCAACAAATATAGTGTAATTTACCTTTTTATTTTTACTTATACGCCAATGGCTTCATAAGGCCATGGACGGTTAGTGCTAGCTTATAAGCGTTGTCACTTGTTCGATTGTAGAGACCGCAATGCTGTTAAGGTCTGTAGGCTTCATTGTCATTTGACATCACGTGAAAATGAGGTCATGTCACGGCCTATTTTCGATTAGGAATACCAGAAGATTCTTTCGTCGGACTCAGGACTAAGCACAACAAAGAGGCGGTCAATGAATTTCTGCAACAAAACATTCCTTTCATACCCTTAAAGCATTATACCTTCTTTATAATAACATTAACGACAGCGCTTTCGAAATATGAACATGTTATCATACTTGTCTGTATAAAAACGCGTCGTAGTACCGACCCAGATGTTCACCGTCAAAGCCTACCACCCGAGAAATATTAACACGAATTCATATAGCTTATAAGGTTTTTTCGCACCAATCCAGCTCTTCATAGTTGACCTTAACTTCGTAGACAGTGTTGTGAGAATTACATCGTAAACGGCGAACTGCTGCCGCTGCCGGGTTCGGTGAAGTTAGCGCTGTTAGTCTATTTGACGACTGTTACAGCTTTATCGAAACTGGCCCACTGATCCGGTGATCTGTAAGTTCTCTCGTGACATTACTCTGGCCAGAGAAGCTGGCTTAGCGTAACTGTCGAGTGGCGAGCTACGCGACAGTCGGAGTCGGGGCGCGGGCCCTGACCGCGTCTGTCGTTCGCCTGCGACGCAATCAGCGGCGGCGAGAAGCGCCCGGTTGGGTGTAACCAGTGCACGCGGTGTGCGAGCTTTGTTACCGGCCCGCTGTTCGGCGAGTAAGACAGGTTAAATGGCGAAGCCCGCACTCATAGAATGCTATGCATATAATACCGTTGTGATGGCACATAGTCAAGGTGGTCGGAAGAATGTCATCCAAGCTCCACTCATTCATTCGATCCCGAAATCGGTACAAGTATCTTCGTGTTAAGAAGCACGAAGAGAGTCTACTTTAAGAACCAACGCGTTGCTAAGAGCTTCAAAGCCGCTGCGGCAGCAACGGTTCTTAAAGAGAAGAAAAAAACAATAATAAAAACTGTAAATCCAACAATGAATCTTGGTACGAACTAAAAGCGTTGCCTCCCGAATACGGAGCGACGTCGCCGGAGACGCAATTGCTAGTTTACAACAAAAGTTGCATCCGACGCGAATGACTTGAGCCCGTGCTTCATTTGATATTTCTCCTTTGTTTCATCGCGCGGCGCGGCCCGCGTGGGAGCGCCTTATCCGGCCGTCGATAGAATTCCACTCGCACGCTCGAATTCGGCCAAGTGAAACTTCGAACGGAATTGATTCGGCCGCTCGACGCAGGCGGCGCGTAAGATTGGCCGGGCACGGGCGCGTGCCGCTCGCGCGGACCTTGCGCGTGGAGGTTACGAAATATATGCACATTTTCATCACCAACTGCCTGATGATTGTTCTCAATCGCCTGCCTGTGTCGTGAAAGTTAGTTATGTCTACTAATCTGATATCGCAGACACCGGTCTCTAAAGCGTCAAGAAATTTCTCCTCAGCACATCGTTCAAACGTCTGAAGTTTTATCGAATCAGTCCAGTAAACTATATATATACATATCGCCCATCTACTGCCGTAAGAATATTCCAGTGTTCCTGTTGTTAACATATGAGAGTTAGACTATTCTAGGTGAATACCACCGTCTTTAGCTCCACTGTCTATTAGCCTATTACTAATAAAAAAAAAAAAAAGTTCATGCTTAGGTAGGAGATTGAAGAAATGCTTGAAGTGCCTCACGCCTACGAACGAACACTAGATTCACCGCACCAGTCATTTTGACTGGACGACCCTATATAAGAAGTTACGTATACTGATATGCGTTTGATAT
>DWQX01006832.1:0-10840 GCA_018245475.1 Pharmacophagus antenor | reverse complement strand
ATGGAACGCACTAGTACTATGCGCTCTCCGCCGAAACATGTCTCAGAAAGAGGCATCGCTGTCACGAGCACCCTCGCTGTGCTACGAACAACTCGAAAAACGAAAATCGACGAACGAAAAATATTACATAGGTTTTTGACGTTCTCACTTGCCTGGGCTTCCTTAGAGGGCTATAAGAAATCCGTAAATCTAACATGTTAGTCACTTTCTATTAATGGAAGGAGGTAGTTAAGTCTTAAATTTAGTAGTAGTCCTATTTAGTACTCCGTTATTACAAAGCTGCATCAGCCTGTGCCGTATTTTCGTTTGATGATTCTCGGACTAGTAATTTTCAGAAACTTGTTAATGTTTCACGAATAATGTTTCATTAGTGCACCGTAAGTGCCGCAAACAGCCCATCCGTGTTAATTAAACACACTAACGTAGAGTGCGCAGCGTGCGAGATTCATTTTTAAAGAGCACCTTTGCTTCACACTCTTGTTGGGGCAAAAATGAGAATATTTAAAATTCGGTCTAGCCAATATTCTCAGCATATTTCATACGTTTTCATACGTTCCGACTTTTTCCATAAACAGATCATTCACATGGAAGTAAAGAATACGATCCGACGTTCATGATACAAAAGTATTTTAGATTGATAAAATGATGTACTTGTTATATTAATTTTACAACCTACAACACAGGAACACAACAATGTTAGGAAAAATGCTTGTCGACAAAAATATATATTACGGTGATATCTGTTCTGCTGGGTTCAGTGAAGTTTGCGCTGTTAGTCTTTTTGACGATTATTACAGCTTCATCGGAACTGGCTCACGGATCCAGTGATCCGTGATCTGATACCCGTTCAAGAAAATCAAGGCGATCGATAGCAAGGGCGATCTAGAACAATAAATCTAATGATAAATATTTTGTAATTATCTTAAAAAAATACATTGCTTAGCTAATATTCCGAATAGAGACGAGTATCACGCACGCTTATGTTATCTTTAGACATTCAAGTGAAGTACATGTTCGTCTTATCGCTACATTTTTAAAAAAATTGTGGAAATACGTATATTGTTTTTTCTCGTTTAAATACTCAATCCTTCCTTTTCGTGTTTATTTGGGGGCTCGCAAAACTTTTTTTCCACCAATCTATCTCAGATGAGGCCTAATTTTACTACAATCATCGTAAATATAAATAGTATTAATGGTATTTTATTTAGCTTAAAAATTACATTTTTCTTATCTAAAAATTATTTATGTAATTATGGAGGGATTTCCAAATAGATTTCTCTTAGTTTTGGAAAAGTTTCCTCAGCAGATTACACTTATTCGTGAAATTTAATATTTATAGGTAAATAATACTTGAGTCCACCACGCATTATATTTGAAATGTTTTTATAAGTGCATCAAAGGATAACAAAGCTACCAATGCCGTTATATCATGCATGAATAAGTAATACGCTTTCGCTTTCAAGTGACAAAGAAACTTTTTCTTTAAAAAGATGTTTACTTAAACAATACAAGGCTGTTGTAGTCTATTCCGCTTTTCTTACTTTGTTCACCCCTACCTTTATTAATGTTTCTTAAATAATAAAATACAATTCTTTAACAGAAACTTAGCATACATTCTTGTTATGATTTTGTCTATGATAAATGTACATAAATTTCTAGTTAGTGTAGTGTATTGTTTGTTCATCATAAATTCATCAAAAATGTATACTTTCATAACATAAAGTTTCGAGATAATACAGACTGTTCACGGCCAGTAAAGATAAATGAATTCTACGTCAATAGCAATGTGGTTGCTGCTAGAAATTTAGATAAACATATAAGCTCTATTATTATGCTCAAAACTTTAGGATTTAAGACCACAATTTACCAGTAATTAACATTCCATTTAGGGGTAGAAATAGAAGTACAGTGGTACGTACCTACTTTCAAATAACATCAATTATTAATCAAATAAAAACCATCATTAAATATTACGTAATATCATTATTTAAAATCTAGCATAGATCGAGATCGGTGGATATCGAATAAGTTTAAAATCATTTTATCAATTGGATGGTGGTAAGGTTTTCGAACGCGCAGAGCTAGCTGTCACCCATAATGTCAATCTGTCATCGTAACACCAATGCGATGTTCCAACATTTTAAGATACGAGTGATAGACTATTCTGAACTTGTTTGTATTTAATATCATATGCGATCGAAATCAAGAGATGACCTATTGACGATAAAAAATAACGAGCACAGTAAAATAAGCTTAAAAAAAACGTCAGTGAAGTTATTTTAACAAGCGTTAAAATAACTGCACTGACTTTTTTTTAATAGGCAACCTCCTTTCGTTTATTACGCAACGCCATATCAGTGGCTTCGTTAATGCACTTAAACAGATGAGACTTATTACTCGTAAAACACTTTGTTGAGAGTACGACAGTTAGTAGTACTATGTCATAAATGCGTTTTGAAATCATCGCTGTCACGTACCAGCTGTTGTTTACAGTGAAATTTATTTAACATGTTGAAAGCCAGAGAGTCACCGGTAACCTGTGTGTGCTTTATCAAATTTTCAATTTAAAATGTTAACAAATTTGAATGTTTATCGATCAATTAACACATAAAATTTCTTTGATCGAACAATAGAAAATTTATAACCATAAATTCATTTCAAATAAAAGAAATATTATTCTTTAATACGTTTGTTGTAATAATAAATAATAACATTCTAAGAATTTCTTTATTAAATATTATCTGTACAATAACTTAATCGTCAGTCTTATTACTGTCAGTCTGCAACGTGCAACCGTACACGTGAAAAAAAACTGACAACAATTCGGAGTGGTTTGTCTTTTTTTTTACAACAAACATTCTTAAAGAACATTTAATTAAACTAATTATAAATATTAACGTCTTGAATATAAAATGTATAAAAGATAATATAAATGTGGATATAAAAGGCGCGAGTTCAATTACGATCCAATTTTCATTTAGAAAGTTGGTTAATGGCTAACGTTGAAGAAAAATAAAATAAAAGTTAGTATATTTTAGACAAGCTATGTGAGGAGAAGCTAATAAAAGTTAAACATTAAACAAAAATATTTCTGGCGAAGTTCTCGTAAGCTTAATTAATTGTGTTAAAAGGAGCTTTGAAACAAATTGGATGGCCAAGTTGCCTCCTCAGGTGTATGACGACCTCCTTTAATGAAAGTTACCATTGTTACAAAGGTTTTAATTTTAGGATGAATATTATTGAAATATATTATTAATGTAGCTCTTTTCCTAGGGGTGTTGATTAAAATAATAAACTTGTAGGATATAAAAAGAATGATAATCATCATTCTTTCGTTAACTGCCTCCGTTGCGCAGTAGTTTAGCCGCTTGCTTTGTAACCCGGAGGTTCCGGGTTCGATTACTGAGCCAGATAAGTAGAGGAGCATGGTAAGTAGAAGGGTTATTGAAACCCGCCTGGCTGTCTACCACCCCCCATGTCAATCTGCCGCCATAACAGCATTGCTTGCGTGTCCCGGCAATCATATATGTTGCAGAAAGATGTATTCTGGCCGAACTTGCTTCATTATCTACGGCCTCATTGTCATTTAACATTAGATGACTTTAAGTTGTTAGCTCATTGCCGATAAAAAATATTCAAAGGTAACCGCATGTTAGGAATCGACTCAGTCGAACGCAGTGGCCCGAATTTAGTACCATAACAGCCATCTGAAATTTAAATTGATTTGCGTTTTATGTTCTATTTACGACTTAACGACTTGATTTCAAATATTTCAAATGTGTTGCAAATGGACAATATCGAAAACTCCCGAAAATAAAACGAGAAAACTTTAATAAATTTATTGGGTGATTTGAAATTAAATAAGAAATAAATGAATAATAGTTACGAAAAATATGTATGCTGAAAATAAACAATTTCGCAAACTTTTAACATAACTTTGATATTATTTCACCACTGAATATGTACTCGTATTATATAAAGAAAGAATCCCTGGTTTGCAGGTTTTATTCGGAAACTTATTGCGAAATGTGTTTCATTACAACTTAACAAGTTCTTATTGTTGAAATATTCTGTGAATTCTAGATGGGTGAATATGAAAATTCATTTATATTCAGAGCAGATCTACAAAGTTTCAAGATTTTCGGACTAATTTCAATGCAAACGGAAATTATGGTAATATAACGGAACGCTTTAAAAGTGCTGGAAAAATAACAATTAAATTAAAAAAAGCAACAGTTTATCCGTATGCAGCTGAATTTAGTTTCAAAAAAAAATTGTAGGGTTTATTTTTAAAGATTGCAGTAGAGTTTTTCAACCCCCCTGTGGCTAGCTACCTCTTCCAATGTTAATCTACCGCCATAACATCATTATCGTGTTCTGTAAGTCATACATGTGAAAGCTAAAAGTACTCTGACTGAACACGCTTCACTATTTACGGTTTCATTCGTCACTTAATATGACCTGAAATGGATGACAAGTGATAGCCAACAACCAATAAAATGATACGTTTGTAGAAACTCTGCTCAGCAATAAGAAAAGAGAAAGAAATGAGTGAAAGGAGTTTTATCCTTTCTTTTCTAAGCACAGTAAATGAGATTTGACACTTCACTCATAAAAACGAGGAGAATGGAAAAAATATGTACACAGCTTAATTTTAATAATAATTAACAAATAAATTAACTAAAGAGGGCTTAATACTCTAACAAGAAAAGGAAACTAAAGGCACATATTTTAAACGCATTTAAGAGTAGAAAGAAATGAGAAATAATGTTTTTGCGAGTTAAACATTGGAATTTATTGATCCTAGCGTCAGTTTGTGGAACCCCTTGTTTAAATAAACCAAAAAAATATGATTTGTTACAAATTCTTCTTCGTTTTATTAACTAAACATTAATTAAAGGAATATTAAAAGAAAAAATGTAAACAATCATATTAATAAGCAATATTACATATTTAATCTGCCATTAGTAGAAATCAGAGATCGTAGATAACTAATTAATGGAAAAATTTCTTTCAGCGTGTGATAAATCGGAAGAAAAGCAGGGATGCTATGTTAAGTTCTCCGTTATAATTGGAACCAGAGATCCGTAATGTTTTTAGATTATCATTAGTAATGAGGTCAATAATTAAACGAACAGAATAGAAAATAAAACAATATTATATCCTCTCATTTTATCATTTTCATCATTGTCGGTTTTTGCTATTTCTTAATTCTGCGCTTTCTTTATAAAAGGAAGCAAATAAAAATAAATGAAGATTCTCTACTAATTAATCAAAACGTCACTAATTAATTAGTTTTCTTGATAGACCATTTCCTCACCGTAGTAAAGTTTTATCTACATTTTAACAGTAAAGTGAAATAAATGCTTAGACATAGGCATAGGTTGATCGTAAAACATCTGTTTTTTGCTTTCATACATACTATATTACTATCGGAAGCAACATTGTTTTTTACATAAATGAAGTATAAGAATCTAAAAAATTATTTAATTATTTCTATCGATTCTTTACATCTCGACTATGGAAGATAGTTATCGGATACGCCTTACTAAGTTATCGTGTATACTTACTTCACTTAATGGAAATCAATTAATGCTAATCCATTTTAAAATGTGTAACGATTCATGTGGTAACACTAAATTTATTACTACTGACCCAGTCGTTGTTTTTAACTCGAAAAGTCAAAGTATACGCGTGAAATACAACTTTTCTATTCAATAACAAATAATTAACCTTGGAAACCTAAAGTCGAGTGCATCCGTGGCGCAGTGGTTTACCCGCTTGCCTTGTATCGCGAAAGTCCCGGGTTCGATTCCCAGACCAGAGGAGTAGTGGAGTCTGGATAGTGGTAAGGTTTTTAAAACCTGGCTGGCTAGCTACAACCCTCAATGTCAATCTTCTGCCTTAACAGCGTTGCTATGTACCGGCAGAGCCAGATGTAGTCTGGGTGAACACGCTTTACCAAGTACGACTTCATTGTTACTTAACATCAGATAAAATTGAGGCCAAGTGTTAGCCTATAACTGAAAAAAAAAAGGGAAATGAGGTAGTCATATCTACCATACAAATGACCGTTATTGGAATATGCGTGTTCTAGAGTAGAGACCGCACCTATGCAAATGGATTCAAAGAACATACCTTGAACAACGCCCTGGTAATTCAATCATTGGGGTTAAATAGCGTTTTTTGCAGCAAATTGTAGAGTGCCAAACTATGTCCGTTACTTGTGAGACGTTGTTACATCATAGCAGTCATGGTATCTTAGATTAGCACAAGCGTGCAGATCTAAGATTATGGTGAAGTCACCATCTATGTCATTATCGCTTAACATCATGTCCATTGCTAATAAAAATAAAACTAACAATATAAAATAAAAAAAAGAATAAGCAATCGTATTACCATAACGTTATACTACTGAACTAAGCTTTAATTAATATATAATTTTAATATCAACAAATCCTTTGAAGTGCTATGACAACTAATGAAAAATGTTCAGTTATATTTTCTGCAGAGGTTAGACAAGGTGGCTCTGCAAAAGTTCGAAGACCCAGACAATGTACACAGGGCTCATGACCTCTCCTCCCGCAGAATACTTTTAAAAGTATTATAGTTCACCATTTTATTATCTTGATAGAATTATGATGTACATATTTGAATCTCTCTCTCTCTATTTCTCTCTCTATTCATCGATAGAGATAAAGAATACTATTTTAATTTTAAACTTTTTTTAATGGCAATTTAAAATAAATTTAGAGATTTTAATTCTAAATTAGAACTTTATTTCTAAATTGGAGATTCACTTAGAATTTATTTATGTTATAGACGGACAAAATGAGACTTAATTTCTCAAAATTTTATGTTGATTTTATCATTAACTTAAAAGATAGTATGTATGTGTAATATTCTTGGATACAGTTCTTTGGATGGTTTATTTTATTTTTATATGACAATGATTAAGTGTCCAGAAATTTACATGTTTTTTTTTAGCTACGAATCTCCGAATTCCGGCCTTTCTTTAAATCGCACTTGAAATTTCGGAACATCCGCAGAGAACGAACGCTATATTTCATCTTACTAGTTTTATCTGTTGCTGTTACCATTTATATTTATTAAGATACCTATATTTTAATCACTATTTTACGATTTCTGTCCGCACCATAATGTAATTAATCGTCGTCATATTTCATAAAATTAAATGGAGCGACAGTGTAATCTAATTATAAGAACCAAGTTAGTCGCTGTACGTAGCCGACTAGGAAAGATACATAGACTGAATTCTAGCTTTCAGGTACAGGTATTAATTATACTGAAATAGAACGCTCAGATACTTTTAAACATAACAAAATTAAAAATATCCTCAGGTGATTTAAGGATATTTTAAAAACACTTAAATGTATTTTTTAAACAATTGGAAATAAAAAAATGTGTTAGTAAACGTTTGATGAGTGTATAAAATTTTTGAGCTAAAACCTTTATTGACCATCTAGAAATGTACATCAGATTCAGTTGACCCGTTTAAAGTCTACCTTGCCTGTCTCAGACCAGGCATAGTTTTTTTGGAGTAGGGTTAAAAACTTTGTGTAATATAATTGATGTTTTTCCAAGAAAGATTAATGTACAGAGTCGAAAGATGATTTCAAACAAAAACTTAATAACTAAGCGATTATATAAGATACCAAAAAAAGAGATAGCAGATTTTTCAGATCCCGAATTTATATCTGCCGAAATTGTGGAAGAGTCAATAAACTTCCACAGAAAAATAAATGTACAGAGTCAGTAGGTTTCCATTCGCATGAGGTAAGAACCACCGCGACTATTATACAGGCCTATTGAAATAAAACGCCGCAGATGGATTCTGCGTGGTAATATGCGTTTTAAAATGGCGACTACAAAACCAGGTTCCGTGTACGGGTTTAGATAGTCTAACTACTGGCCCTTAAGGATCTACAGACTATAGATCCATAACAGGTACCATAAATATTTTTTTTTTATTTCTCCATGTCAAACATTATCAACGATACCTCGTCACCATAACTGATTGATATTTTTCCGAACAGTATAAGGTAAATATAATGATTAACGTAATGCGTTAAAAATTAAAATTTCCACTGCTTCAAATACTAAATTCGTCAAACTAACTTCACCAAGACGACCAAGTAATAATGTTAATATGACGAATGAGGCTTCGGTCATTTCTAACTAGTATAGTTATGAATATGTTCAATATTCTATAAAATATTTTTTTTATATTTGTGAGGTTCTAAATGTAAAAAAAAGTTACTACTTCCAAAATAATATATTTCATTTGTCTTTCTGGCAATCATTCCCATCAAATCTGTGGTTTAAAATTTAAAAACAAATAGGCACATAAAAATTACTACTATTAATTGGCAAACGCCTAAGCATTTGACACGAATTACATAGCCTTATTTAATGTTAATTTCAATTATGCAATAGTTTAGAATTAATTAGTACATGGTATTTTTTATGTACATGTAAAAGGTAGATGTATTATTAAGCAACGAATGAATCAGTTCTGTAATAGTTTAATGCTGGAATGCACTTATATTTAAAAAATATACCAATGTAGAAGATATAAAAATCAACACAAGACTAACGATAATAGTAGTTTATCATTTTTAATAACCCAAATGAAACTGTCACAGCTATATAGCAAATTTGTTCGCATACAAAAACAAATTCTACGGATTCAAAATGTCACATAGGCGTGAATGACAAAAGAAATTAAAACAAAGGATCTCTTACGCCACAAATAATTGCAGCATTTTAATAGAACTTTTCATCAAGCCCTCGCGAAACTGTATAAACAATGAAAACAGTCATAATGGACAATTTTTAGGTCATTAATATGTCTGGACAACAGTATTGTTTCGAGTAAGCGACGTGAAAACAGATCTGACGAAATTATTTGACTGCTTATAATGCCTTTTTAAATTATATAACTGTAGATAAAATGTTAATTAAAATTATACAATAAGTTAATTTTAAGAACTAATAAAAAATAATACAGATATTTGTATTTTTTCCTCACCTTTAGAAGAACTCATGTTTGCTTCTCGAGTCTTCAGCGTCCGTGTCATCAAAGTCTCATTTTTAATATAAAATATATTGCTAAGCTGTAAAACTATACTCACATAAACAACCAAAAGTATATTTTAATTGCTAACATGTTAATACTACATTTACAATAACGTGCAAAAAGAATTTTCCGCTCCTTTCTATTCTGACTACACGTTTTTGAATTCAAGTGCGTAATCGTCGGCTGCTAATTAACTAAGTAGCCACAACGTTTGCGTCAAATGTCAAGAGAAAGAGTGCAACGGAAACAAGGTTGGTACGCTAGCGCGGGAAAACGTGTCAAGGTTATCCTGGCACTGGCATAACGAGACCGCGGCAAACACTGCAACATAACCTATACGACAACACTCATTTCTTCAAAATTCTATAATACAACTCCTTATTCCTAAAATTTAAATTTCATCCACACAAATCTAAAAAAAAAAACACGTCACTATGGTTCATATCAACCCTAAAACAACATACGAAAGAGACTTGCGTCTGTGTGCGTTACTACATTTTCAAACTATTCCATTTTCGAATTTATGACGTATCTCGCGTTACTGTAACGTCGCGCGACACAACATCCCTGCTTTGGGGCGACAGAGAACTGGATGCACCGGTAGAGGCCGCTGCTAGTGAAATTGGCGCAATTTTAACGCATGCGCGGAACACTTGCGAACCGGCGGGAGCCGATCTGACCCGACGCCCCTCGCTTGATAGAAAAATCGAGGACGTAACGTGACGTCAGGACCTCGTACCACGATTACAATGTGGGTTAATCAGACGTAACAAAACAACATGGAACTTAAAAAAGAGAAAGCATAATGTAAGCCTAACAGATTGAAACGTCCCTGTAAAGATACTGTATATATATAAAAGAAGACAGCAATTTTAGCGTCTGCAGTTAAAAGGATGAATGCGTACCTATCGAAAAAATTACTTTGCGGTGTTTACATTTCACACTAGTGCGTTATAATGAAATATTACTATTATTTTTTAAACAACGTTTCTTCATTTATTGGAATTTCGGATAAAGTTACTGTATAAACAAACTATTATACGAGAAATGAAAGACATAAAGAAAGAGAATTGAATACATTTACGCGAAGTTTAAATTGTGTATCTATTAGACGCCTGAAATATTATCTTAGCAAAGAATCATATACCCCTAATATTTTAAGTTTGCTATTATGTGTTTTTTTTTTAAATAATTGTATTTAATACATTGAAATACATAGTGGAAATTCTTAATGGGTACTTATCTCTAACAGTCGGTGTCTATTGGCTGATAATAATGATGGCCACAAAATTTAAGATCATATCTTATAGCTAAGTTTATAGACGTTTTGCAAATAAACGTGTGAGTATCTCTTAAAATTCAATTGTGCCTGAAATTTATGCAGCAGCCAAAACGGTGGTCTATTACTTTAATATAATAAAATATTATAAAAAAGGTTTCGTCATCGAACATTCCAACATAGAAAGCTACTTTAAATTAACGTACGTCATCTCGTTGGGTGTAAAAATGTTCTATTTCGACACGGGTACGTGACGGGTAAAATAAGAAAAACAGCAAAAATATAGTAAGGATTTTTACACAGCACTAAGTTCCGTTTCGTACCTTAAGTAATATTATACTATTTGGATGATGATATGGTATGTTCAAACTCGCCTGACTGGCTACTGCCCCCAAAATCTGCTGCCATATGAACACTTATCATCACATAAGATGCTCTTTGGTTAGCCTGCCTTTCATATA
>DWQX01006831.1:0-10840 GCA_018245475.1 Pharmacophagus antenor | reverse complement strand
AGCCCCACACACGCCTCCCCCTCCCACGGGGAGGGGTACGGTGCAGCAATGCATTTTCCCCGCGCAAACAAAAAAAAAAAGGTTACGATGATGCTACTTTTTATTTATTAGATTATTACCCTGTGCTACATAATATATAAAACTAGATAAATAGATCATAAATACAATTAAATATTAGTCATAAAAGGTTAATTACAGGAACTAACTGAGATAAATCATATAACAAAATGGCCTCCTAAATATTTGCTTTTAAAACATTTATTAACATTATATATAAAACTATTACTGATTGATTATCAATGCAAAGAATAAAGTGCTGGTCAAAGAGACATGATATTTGTTGTGTAGGTATCATTTAAGGGTTTTACAAATCAAGAACTCTTAATAATGCTAGTGGTTATATAAAATTGCATACTGACATACCCATATCTTGATGTTTTGCTCTTTGTTGTCTGGTTGTTTGTTGACAGTTGTGTCATTGTCGGTGCTAGCTTCTGTACCACCCATAATGTTTTCAACACGTTCTTTGTCTTCCACAAATATAACCTAAAAAGAAAAGTTCATTTACATATCATTACGTATTTACACTAATCAGCAATTAGTGTAAATGCATAATAATATGTAATAAACCTGGAAAAACTAAATCAAATATTAGTTCATTACATTTAGTTACACAAGAACTTTATTAAATTACTCTTTATATTTGTACTGTACTATAATTTTTATAATATAATTTACACCAAGCAAAAATTCTTGAGATCAAAAAAAATCATAAGTTATTTTATAACTCCAATAAAATATGTAATGTTAAATTCATATCAATAATATAATAATACCAAGAAGTGATTTCTCCTAAACTTTTCTTTAGGCAAAAACTATACATCTTTTTTATTTTCAATCTATATTTTCAAATATACTATTGATAGTTCCATATTCATCTAAGAAACTATTGTACAATAACTGACCTGTTGAGTTTCAGTCACTGTTTCACCTTCCGATTCATCAGAGCTTTCCCCACTTTTAACTTTATTTTTCCTATTTACCTGCAAAGTGAACAATGATATTCTAATGTGTACAGATGTTGTCACGAAATTGGAATATAATATCAGTAAATGCTCGTGCAGGTTATCACAATGTAGACTGGATACAAAGATAATATTGTTACAAAATATGGGCAAAAACTTAAACACAAACATACAAATAATTAAAGAAATACATACAGGCACTTTGATTACAAATGATGTCTTGTCATCCATGGTAGCAGGGACACCCTCTTCCATTGCATCAAAGAACTCATGATCCTCATCCTCAGTTTCGTGACCCTGATTAGAACTGTTACCTCCTGTTGATAGGAAATTTCTAATAAGTTCTTTTTGACCCTTATGTATAGAAACAATAGTTATTGTAAATTTACATTTTAAATTTCTCAAGTTTTAATCACTACATAACAATTTACATTATTTAGTTATTTATTGAGTTGAAGGAAATTTAGTAGTCCGATTGCCTCCATGGCACAGTGGTTTAGCCGCTTGCTTTGTAACAGCCACGATCATGGGTTCGATTCCCGAACCGGAGGAATAATGGAGTCTGAATGGAGATTTTTCAAACCCGCCTGGCTAGCTATCACCCTCCATGTTCCAATACGCCGCCATAACAGCATTTCTGTGTTCGGGCAGTCATACATGTGAGTCAGATGTATATTGGGGGAACTCGCTTCACCACACCTCATTAGATGAGATTGAGGCCGTTAGTCCATACCAGAAAAAAAAAGTATTTATCTGCATAAAAAAGACTTTTGTATGCATAATTTAGTGTTTCTGCAATGTTATAAATCTTGCAAAAATATATAAATAGACAACTGTTACATTCTATCACATTTGAGCATTAAATTTATACTGTAATTCTATGATATTATTTTAATTAATAATAACACCTCATGTCAATAATGAGTTACAGCAACTACTCATTTAAAAGGATCTGTATTTTCAAAATTAATAGATTATCCTAATAACTTGTAAGTAATTAGTAACTTTAATAGTGATATAGCCATAACCATAAAATATCTCTATAATAACAATAAAATTATAACATGAATCTGCTATACATACAAAGATTAAAATGTTAACCATCTTTTCTATATACAGAATATGATACGGGAAAGTGATATTTAATAAAAGATGTTATTATAACTTATAATAGTTAAATCCACACTTGTCTGTCCTTCTATTATGATTTAATATATGCTACTATTGACTAATGATTTACTTATATACATCAAACATTCTAAATACAAAAAGATAAACATTTCTTCACTTTGGTTATTTTCCGATGAATAAAATATATTATATACAAAGGTAATCCATTCATTGAAATACTGACTCATATCTTGATCAGTTTGATCTGAAAATAGATTATCAAAAACTTATTGTTCCAAGTTAAAACTTTTTCACTATTTATTGGATAATTTAGTCTATACCAAAAATTGTTATTGTAATGATTAAAAATATAGGTAATTATATACATAAGTAAAAATAACAAATATAACACTTTCATTATGGCATGTACTCTGGTACATAAAGTTAAATTTTACTATTAAAATTTGTCGATGTAAATTTTAAATTAATCAAAACAATTGATTACATGCTAACAATAATTTCTTTGTCTGTGGACATTTAACTCGTAGACATTAGTAGTTACATATTATTGAAAATAACAATGAGCTCAAAACATTTAAAACAATTTAGCATGTTATTGACCTGCAAAGTGACACATAACATTATAACATTCATTCAACTGTTAGCTTCACTCCATGATTCTGTCTTTATTATACATAATTTCTTCACTCAACACAAAGGATGATAACAATTGGTTTATATTATCATTTCATTTCAACAAATATTAAGTGTGAAGCAAATACAAGGCCAAGATCACTACAGATGCGCACAATGTAAGCAAATCTAATATGCAATCGTTTACCGAAAATGTGAAAAACCTGTCAATACACCATAACAGATGTTAATTAAATAAAAGAATACGTAATAAGCATGAAGCATCAATTATTGTAAGATTCGGATGATAAAACAACCTTGAAATCACAAAAATAATTCAAATACAGTATGTCCCACAACTTTAATTCCACATACCTACGTCACTCTATTCTTTAACTTTCGAGACACATTTTACTTTAAACTACAAATCACTGTAGGATTTTAAATTTATTTTGCAAATAATTAAACAAGGTGTTTGGATTTCGTAAATCGCCTATTTATGACTGATTTGATTTCCGTCACCATGTCACCATCAAACCATTCCGCGTACGTTCCGTTTCACATAATAAAAATATCGTAAACGTAAAGAATATTTCGAGTCTTAACGCAAAAACATTATTTCCAATTGTTTTATTTAATACGATTAAATCAAAATAGTATTAATATTACAATTCTTATAATTATTGTTAAATTCTTGTAAGTACAAATATTTTTTTAAGTTTCATTAATTTATGAGAACCTAATTAATATTTACTGCAGTGGTTAAGATGGTATTAGACTCGTGTGTTGACTGTTGCAAATTAAATTACAAAAAAGAAAATTATTCCACGTATATTTTTTTATTTATTTTATGTATAATAAATATTTTTCGTGCAATACATAAACACTTGTTTACTCTCGATCGTATTCTGATTTTTACTTAAACGTAACATTAACGACGTTTTTACTTTTATACATTTTTAGCACTACAATTAACACATTTTATTCTCCGTTTTAACTATTAAAAATTTCTGAAAATTATTTCCTAAAACACAATCACGCCTTTTTTCAATTGTAAACTGTTTCATTTAATTGATTGATTCAGCTTCAATTTTGTGAAATGACTTTAATTGACCTTTTTGACCCATTTCACAGAAAATTTATGCAGGACAGGCGAGCTGAAACTCATTATATTACTAATAATGAATTATGGCCCGAGGGTCCGAATTAAACAACTTTAGGCGCGAAAATTATAGGGGTTGGAGAATTCAAGCTGCTCAGTTTTTGTAATTTACGTACCGTGATTTATGAATTTTATTTGTTATCCTTACTTTTGTGACACTGGATTAGTGTTTTTGAAATAGTAATAGTTAAAGATTGAATAATTACAAGCAATTCAAAATAGCATGTATATAAAAAAATATTACTTTAGTCATTTAATTACTCTTTGTACAAATTTTTAAATTTTTTTATAATTTAATAATAGATTTCAAAATTTGTGTAAAATAGGTATTTTTTTTTGTTAAATATTTAATTGCCTTATGCATGGAGCATAGATATCGAAAAGGCATCATATTTTGTATCATTGAAGAAATGTATACTAACTATAGCAAGAAATGTTCATTATCCACGAAAAAGTTTAGTTATAGATAAGGACTCTTAAAACAATACAAGAATGTTGTGTGCAGTAGTAGTTGGAATTAAAATTTGTAAAATTTATTTATGTTATAATATTTATGCAAAATCAATATTTTATGAATTGCAGAATATGAAATCATGGGTGTTGTTTAAACTCTATAAGTATGACACAGTAAGGTAAAGTGCAAAATGATAAAATTCTAGTTTATCAAAGCCTAAGGTCACGGTGAATTATCATTTCCAGATAGAAATTTGTGCCCATGATAAAATCATCATTAAATTTATATTTCCTGAATATTTTTTATGTAATATATATATTACATAAAAATATACTTTAAAATCAATGTGCTTTTTAATAATTTTAGCAAAGGTGTAATTTGTGGCATGAACATAAATTAGGCTACTGACAATCTGTAACCTGACAATCTGTGTTTATACTACTTAAACAATTTAAAATAAGATGGGAGTAGCCAATCAGGTAGGTTAAAAGAATGTTACTACCATTCAAACTATTATGACTATCATCAAACATCATTACAACGCTATGATTAACAATTGGACAGTTACATATAGTTAATCAATATTTAAACACCGCCCACCTGTATGTGGCGTGCTCCGAGCCGTAACGGTTTTCTCAAGATTGTCATGTTGCCTCGCCAGCTGTTCAACAACTTCTTGAAGCCGCATCTTCTGTTCTCTCTCGTGCTGTAACGCGCGGCTCATTCGCGCACTAGACGCGGCCGCCGCGCTCATAAACTCCGAACACGCCTTTTGTCAAGAAAAGAATTTATTGATTTTGTATTTTATTCTATTTGAAACATAAGAATGTCAAAATAAAAGTTTTACGGGTATAATTTATAATATAACATTTACTAGCAAACTCCAAATATAATTAAATTACTTTATCATAAAAATCATATAAATCACCAAATCTTGGGCACTTTGTAAAAAAAATTGTTAGTATTTTAGTTTTTAACAAATATGGTACATGAAAACTGACAATATTGTATAACAACAAACAACATTGTTAAATTATTCAAAGACCATATTTTATAATGTAAAATATTACAAAGCATTCATGAAACAATATATACAATTTCTGTAGGATCATATTGTTTGCAAAACTTTCAGACAAGTTGATAAATCTCATACGTCTAGTAAAAACACTACAGGTTCAGCTTGTTTTAGAAATGTAAATATC
This sequence comes from Pharmacophagus antenor, assembly GCA_018245475.1. NCBI lineage: Eukaryota > Metazoa > Arthropoda > Insecta > Lepidoptera > Papilionidae > Pharmacophagus > Pharmacophagus antenor. The sequence continues at coordinate 5,254 of DWQX01006831.1, read as the reverse complement.
TGTATCATTAAATATAAAATTAAAGTATACTTTGTAGTTTGATGTAAATTGCGTTACTTGTCATATGATAAATTTACTTACATTCATCATAGCATTGCATGATATTCTGAAAAGTGTTGCCCTTTCAGAAACTTGTTTGGTTGTATCAGTAGGAGGAACTTCTAAATCAACAAGAGACCTTTGAAGTGCTGCTCCATGTCTTGCCACAAGTTCAGAACAAGTCCTCAAGTCATGAAAACGAGCTGCCAGTTCCCTTGCTATGCCACCAGCATCCTCTGTTTCTCCTCCTTCACCCCCACCAACTACCACAGGTCCTGAAGCCATTTGGTCTTCATCATCATCTGATTCTTGTGCTCGGCTAATGAAAAATAAAATTATAATGGAATACTGAATTACAAAACAAAGATAAATGAAAATATGCTAACTGTATAGAAATTAGTAGTTCAACACATTGTATATTTAACTAGGCCAACGTAACAAAATAAAATGTTCTACACTTATGCATAAATCACTTAACAAAAACATTAACTAATAAACACCCAAATTATTTTCTTTAGTTGTTAAATATAATGCTGCTCATAAACACTAGTCATTTTGATATCTTTCAACAGATATGTTTAAAATAAAAGATTTCAACAGGGAAAAAAAGTCCACTATATTAACTTAACACTTGAAAATATTATTTCTACTTTTTTCTTTTTTTTATTTATATAGAGAGTGCACAAAATGAATACTATATAAGTAGTAATTTAATAATATTTTCCCTCTTTATAATTTTGAAAATGATAAAAAATATCTGTTAGCATTTGTTTATATTACCATATGCCTTTCCTACCTTATTTTATCTATAAAAGATAAAGAAAAGAAATAGATATTTACATATGCAAAAATAGTAAAATTTTTGCATATGTTTTTAATACCAAAATAACAGCTTTTCATTTAATTCATATGGACATTTCCAATTTTAAAAATTATTGTGTATATGATACTCTGCTTTGCTTATCTACAAAACAACTATTATTTTCTATTTGAATTTCACATAACATATTTTTGAAATTGTTAATATTCATAAATTATAAACTACTTTCAGTTCAGTGACTAATTTTAGTATTTTGATTTATATGTAATACATCACGTTTACTTTGAAACAGATTATAACTGTAATTAAAATATATATATATATATATACTATCAATTACAATGTCTGCTATATTCAAAATGTTCTATGAAACTAGTGTCTAACTAACACTAACATAGCTTTAGCCTTAGCTAACTCCAATGCTGTAACCCAGCTCTGTCTCTCCACTTCGTCATGAGCTCGTATGTGGAATGTCTGTGTGCCACCATTGCTGATTACAAATGTACAGGAATCAGCTGTGTGAATGAGTGCGCCCAATAATGATATTGTACCACGACATGTATGAGCCATTTCTGCTTGATTTCTGTAACGAATATATTAATGATGAAAAATTTGTTATAATACATTTTTAACGAATATTGTCACTTTTATATTATATTACAGAATTACAAAGTCATATTTAATTAAGTATAGATTAATGAAAGCTCATTTCCTTTGTTAAAGTTTTATAAAGTTTATATTGAAATTACTCATAGCAAATTTCTTAAGTACTCAATATCTAAGCAGTTGCTAATTAAAAGGATACTATTACTAGCTATATTGTGTCAAAGGTGCAAAACTCAACCACTTAAATATACACCTTTGTTATAAAACATCATCATGATATGTAATTTTTTTACTTGTGCCATATAGTGTATAATAGTACTGTGACTCAGTAGAAGCAAATATTCATGACAAAGTATATAAAAAATATATTTTTTATGACATACAACATTCATAGACCTAATTAGACATTAAAACAGGTTAATTATTTAGTTACCAATAATTGTCTCAGCGCATCTTGACTGTAATTAAGATAAATCTAATGTCAATATTTATTTATTGACTACATTGCATGAAAAATATTAATTGAAATATTAAAGCAAATATGTAAACAAATGTACAAAAATGTAAAAAATATTCAGTAGTTTATTTAATTATGTAGTGTTATTAATAGAACTGAAATGATGAAATAAGTCTACAAAATTGTTCAATAATCAGTGTGTTAATCGAAATATTGTCAAGCCATAAAACATTTGATATTATTTGAGCAGCCACTTTAATTATATCTTGATATAAATTGTCGTATTTAATAATAGATAAAACTTAAGTAATAAAGTCAAATTATATTATACCAATAAATACAATTTAGGTAATCCTAAGTTTTAGCTAAAAATAGGTAAAACGGTACGTCACTAGGTTATAACAATTAAATAATTTGTAAGAAAATGTTAAACCACAATTTGTGATTGGCATAGTTGAATAAACGTTATATACGTAATAGTTATAAATGCATAATATTTTAAATATACCTGTAGTACGACAATAGTCCATTTGACAACACGAACCATCGTCGCTGATATCCTTTTAAATAATTAGTCCATTTAAAGAGCCAACCTTTTTTCTCAGGATCTCCTGGTACTGGTTGACCCTTAGGTACAATAGCATCCGACATTTTTAAATATTAATTTCACTTAGACATAAAAACCATAATACATTTAACTAGCCGAGCCACGTCTGTCAACCACCATAATCAAAAAGTCAGTGTTAATAGAGTTGCTATATTTACTTGGTTTGGAAATTAAAGATAGGCCGATTTACACGAAATCCAACAGTTTAAGTAACCAATCAAATATTTTCTATAACATTTTATATAACATATAATGTATTTTATAACAATGAAATATTTTCACCTTTATACCTTTTTGTTTAAAATTATTGTCATTTGAATCTATACACATTATTTCTTACCGCTTTAATTGTGATGAAGAAATAAAATGATAATATTTTATTAAAATGCATAATATTTTATTTAAAAGTAATTAGACTACTCTTATGAAAGTTATATCAAAGTCCAAAAGACATGTCGACACCGCATAAAAATTATTAAAAAAGTTTATTTAGGCTGTCAACTTCCAAAAATGTTTGTATCTAGCCGCTTTTACGTGAACAAGGTTGTGAATTACATTGTTCAAGGTAATTCCTTTCGCTTAAAATTGAAACAGTTATAATTATTTTATGTAGTGTTCAATTCTAACTCAATGATAATTATTTTTTTTAATATAAATAAAAGTGCGTTGTAATCAAATAAGCTTAACAATTTTATAGATCGAGTTATAAACAGAGTCATGGGAAGTTCATATTCCAGATCATTTTCTCCCAATTGTGGATCAAGCAAAAATGGAAATGAAAATCGTGAGTAAATTATCTGTAAAAAGCCTCCTAAAAATATTCAAATCTCCACATGCCTATTACAAAATAAATTCTATTTTATCTTGGTAATTATTTTCTTATATTAAAATTCGAATGTCGCCTTTTATGATAATGTTTGCAAACAATTATTAATATATAATATGATTTTTTTAGAAATGAACTATTATTTACTGATACCAGAATTTTTCGTTTTTAAGAAATTTTGGTTGTCATCAACTGGGATATTAATTAATTTTGATATGTATAAATAAATTTTATTTATTTTCTTATAACAGTTTATATTAATAGGAAACTGTTAAAGGATATACGATTATTTTAAATTTAGGTGTTAAAAAAATCATTATATATGAAGAATTTATATTATAAATTTAATAACAGTAAACATTGTTAATATGCTGAATTGAAAATTTAATTTTATAATCTTTAACAGAGGGGACAATATCTTGCTCGGAATCAAGTAGCCAGTATGTGGAATCTGTTGTTTGCAAAGCGAATGATCTCAAAGAGAATGAGATGAAAGTCTTTGAAATAGGGGAGGAAGGCAGAGTGTTGCTTGTAAAACAGAAAGGTGAATTTAGTGCCTTGGGCACTAAATGTACACATTATGGAGCACCTCTTGTGTCTGGAGCACTAGGAGATGGCAGAGTAAGGTGTCCATGGCATGGTGCATGCTTTGATTTAAAAACTGGTGACATTGAAGACTTTCCAGGATTTGATTCCTTACCATGTTACCAAGTTACTGTTACTGAAAAAGGAGAAGTTAAAGTAAGTCATATCAAAATAATTATTTTCACTATAATTTATAATTTTTTTTTATTTCTTTTAATGAAAAATTGAAGTTTTAAATTAACTTGTCCACAGGGGCAAATTCATGATGCATATTTAAATCTTTTATATATGCTTATGTGCACTTATAACCCTATTATTGTGCCATGAGATTAAATTAATATTATGGGAGTATTAAAACTTTTAATTAAAATGTTTAGGGTAAAATTTTTGTAATGTATTATGTTGAATATAATATATTTTTTAAAATAAATATTTATTTTCTACAAAACTGAAAAAAAATCAAATATAGGCAAACAAAGTTTTCCAATACCATTTGTTTATATAAAACTACAAATGGTTACTTATGCGATAAAAGTCATCACCACATCGGTTTTATTTTTCTGTTAAAAGGTAATCATATGAAACCACAATTTTCGCAGCTATTGTGGTCTAGGCATTTTTAATAAAAGAAATACCTTACATACTTATGACTCAGCCAGAGAACATGCAATAATTTTTAATAATCTGCATCAGGAATGAGTAACCTTTTTTATCAAAACATGTATCTAAATTTTAAACATTTTGGATGTGCCATAATCGTACTTCTTTTGATTATTTAAAATTGTGTTCATGTGAAAAATTTGTTTACAAAAACATGAAATTAGAAAAATAAATGGAATAAAAAAAAATATGAAAAAAAAAATCATAGAAGTTAATATATTAGCAGAAGAATATATGTAATATAAAAAAAAACTAATCAAGACGTATAAAATTTTAAAGCGGGTCGCGGGTTGCATACCCCTGATCTACATTAATCGAGAGCGTACCGAACCGTCAAACATTCTTCCTGATACATGAATAATCGCGATACTAAACATCTTTGCGGGTGTTGTTGAGATCTTTTATTGCGCTTTTAATTTAAAAAAATGAATGCAAGTATGTTTCACTTGGGCTGGCCCGTTGGAGTATTGGTAATAATTCTGCCTTTTACACCAAGGGTCGTGGATTCGATTTCCCCTTAACACACATTTATGTGATGAACATTTGTGTTTTTTCTGCGTCTGGTTGTTTATCTATATTTTTGTTTGCGCGGGGAAAATGCATTGCTGCACCGTACCCCCCCCCCGTGGGAGGGGGAGGCGTGTGTGGGGCTAC
>DWQX01006830.1:0-10840 GCA_018245475.1 Pharmacophagus antenor | reverse complement strand
TCCAGTACTGTATCAGGTGATCACTTATTACTAAGCTATTTTAATTTGAAATTTCATTAAAATCTGCTCAGTACTTTTAAATTGGTTGTTTTGGTCTCAATATCGATTATATTGACAATTACAGTAACAATTACAGTATATAATATATGTATATATTGATTTGAGTAGCTCACGATCTATCTTTTTCTAAAAATTTCAATTCACGGCAAAACACATGCACGCGCCGGATACGAGCAAAGCTCACTCTGATACGAATATACCAGCACTTTTCGTAAATTAATTTCAAATGATAATATAACATCATTGTGCGCAATCGAAAATATTAAAATAGTTATTTAGATTCATAGTGTTATAAAAAATGTAAAGTTGTTAATTTAATGTTACTTGTGATTTCTTTTCGCAATAATTGGATGACACGATTTATGCACGAACTGTCAATAACAAACATATTTACATAAGAGTCATTGAAAACATAAACACAAAGCAAAATGCTCCTTAATTTCATTAGTATGTGTAAGAATGTCGTTTTTTTTTTCATAGGAAGAGCAGGCATACAGGCGAGTGGTTCACCCGGTGGAAAACGATCACCGTCGTCCATAGACAGCCGCAACACTCCAGGTATCGCAATTGGATTGCCGACTTTTAAGGAAAGAGTAAGCTCTTTTCTTGGAAGGACTCTAAGTCGTGTCCGTCTGCAAATACCGTTGGCGACAACTGATTCCATAGGGTGGTTGTGGGTGATAAAAAACAATTAGAACGCACAGTGGAAGATTGTCAATCATCCAGGTGGTGAGAAGATAAGTTGTTTTAGGATACGCAAGTATAACAAACTTTTGTATTGATCATTATTTCGTATACGTGGTTTTTATGTAAACCCTACCGATTAGTGTTAACACTACACATAACATCGATGATGCAAAACTATCAGATGATCAGCAAGAGCTGAATAGATACCTAGTCAAGGTCACGGCACAATATTAGTTCCATCAGTTGTTTTTTTTTTATTTTTAGTAACGATTTGAATGCAAAAATTTCTGTTATTCCTTTTCTTATAAACTCACGCCACCAATGACAGTAGCAGTACACTAAAATGTTTCAAGATATTCATATCCGCTCTTCATTAAAATCACTATGAACGCTTATTCAAGTATGAAGAATATTTCTGCGCCATTCACTTCATAACAACTTTCCACTAGATGGCACATCCCAATATAATATTTTACACCCCATATAAAAACCTATTTTTTTTTTTCAAATATAAAGAGATTATACACTGGATGTACATCGTTCGCGGGTTTTAATTATAATTTTGTGTAATGTGAATATCGTAAACACCTGCCGCATACTAATTAAAATGAGTATTATTACGTTGAGAACAGTAGTAGTATTGAATGAGCAATTAAAATGCAGTATATACTTATTAGAAATATGTATTCTTCAAACAAAACCTCTTATGCTATCTTATAAAAAAAATCATAGCGACTCAACACTGATGCTTTTTAATATTCAGTATCAGCTGAAGATTATTTTAAATATAATACTGGTATGAATAGTATAAATAGTAATAATAAATGATCAAATTTCTTTCTTTGTATAATTGAAAACTGAAGTAGAACCTATATAAACATTATTAACAAGTCCGAACAAGTTGCAACATAATGCACTTACAGTGTACGCGCCAAAAAATTCTCTGTCTCCTGCCCTCTTTTGAGATTCGGTCGTCGACTCTGCAAGTTGTCAGTGTTATAGACGCGAGAGGCGAAGTAAGGACTGAATCTCTAAAAGCTTTATGGATGTTGCTTGATTTATGTTCGATGTTAAGTTCAATTCTTGCGTATCTCACTTAGGTGCTTTCTTTTGTAACCGCCCCGTACACGCTACCTGGGGGCACCATTGTTTTGCCAACAAATAAACAAGGATACTTTTACTTTGCGAAGAATAACAATAAGCACACGTAGAAACAAAGCTAACTAAGAACAAGATTTTTTTTAATTAAAATTATTTTTATTAAACTATTTGAAAACTGAAACATAATCTCATAAACTAAATAAGTAAAATCGTTTATATATTGAACGAAAAACTATAAGATTTTTAATCAAAAACATGTCTCAATTTTAAATTTCGAATATTTGTAAGAAAGATTGACGGCTTTTATCAGTAATACAGATTACATCTGTCTAGCATATTGTTATGTTATAAATTACTTCTACTACGTTAGGAATCGCCAAGTGGAATATAAACGTATTTGATTTTATTTGAAATGGGTTTTAATAGAAGTAGAATAATGATAAAAAGAATGAATAACTTACTTTGATTTATAAGAACTACTGTGTTTTGTAATTTCGTTTTGATAGAGGTTTTTTAAGTTATCAAATTAGTAACAAACTTAACTAAAATGTTGAAAATTTCTTTCTCAAACCTTAGACATAAATATGAAACGGTTTTTGAATTAATTTTGCTATTGGATATCTCATTGTTCATATTAATCAACGAACTTTATAGGTTATGACACCATGTAGAATTATTTGTAGGTGTGTAAAAAATTATATTATTATGAGGATCAGCCTACATCAATCTACAGCTAGACATAGGTCAGTTCAAGTACACGTCACCGAGCACGATCTTCGTCCACTCTTTTCCAGTTATAAAAATGATAAATTATTATAAATTGAGATATAGTAACTAAGGGTCATATAAATTCTTAGTGCGATATCAATATTCACAATTTAAGCGGCCGCAACTAGTCGGTTTTCGGTCAACAAGTCACACGGGACTACCTCTAGACTGGAACAAGCGGTTAAACCTAGTTATTGAAATTGCTAACATGTGCATGTAACATCTACAGTTGAATATAAATCTAGTCACTGTCTCTAACTTCGTAATGGGTTCATTGATGTGCATACGTGTATTCTATCTAAAATCACAACGTAATTGTCATTAGAATTAATATTATTTATTATTTAAAAGTAACAATTTGATAGTAGTAAACATTTTGACCTTTTTTAATTCTATATGGCCATTTTAGAAGTAAACTAATAAACTATTTATTATAGCAAAACATTGCAAGACGACGTATATTTTATTATGTTTTTCATAAAAACTAATTTTAAAATCAACTTGAAAAATTTTCCGACGGTATAAAATTTGCGTCATAAACATCATCCTTGGCAATAGATAGGTTTATGTTGTTTGCTTTAATACTGATTACCCTTTCTAATTTAAAATCATCCACCTATCCTATCCACGGTTATACCTAAAAAATAAAGTAATTCTCCTATTATATTCTAGCTAATATTATGAAGCGGCACGCCTTGGCTTATAGGATTCAAAAAGGTAGTAAATTTTTCATCAGTCAATTTGCCGGTTGACAGAACTTTTATAAAAACCACAAGTCACTGCACTTGGCGGTCTACACCGGTAGCTTAATACTATCGAAACCCTTGATAAAAGTATGAGGGGAAAGTTACTTTGATGTTGGGTCGGTGAATTGATGATGATACTGTTTTTTTAAAATCAACTTTTGTAATCGTGTCTCATATTTTTAGCTGTGAGAAAAACTAAGCTATTATAAGATAAAGTGTTATCAAAGGCAGAAATAAATGATCTGACCTGATTTTTGTTGTAACTTAATTTTTAAACGAATTAAAAGACGTAAAATTTTATAACATAAAGTATATCATGGTTTAATTGATAGTTAAAATGATTTAATTATATACTTTGTATTCTCTCTCGAAATATAATACGTGTTAAATTAAAATAGTGTAATTAAATATTAACCAGAACCCAATAATCTCATTGGTCTCAAACAAACAGCCGTGCGTAGCAAGGTGTGCGACGGTATTCTGTTGGACGTCATCAAAACATGGCATAATATCAATTCCCGAACCAAACATACGTAATTGCAAACAATCAACATAACATTGTTTGCCCGATTACGTTGAACGTGAGAAATCTCGTTTCCAGTTGCAAGAGCACCGCGGCCCCATTGTGCCGACTAATGGCCAGTGTCTCATAATAACCGGGATTAAAACGACGCGGGAGCCCTCTGTCGGACCCTGATGATTCGTCAACTGCTCAACAACCTCGTATTAAGCGCCCAACTCCGGACAACTTAATAATGCATTGTTAACATGCCTGGTAACATAACTGCATCGCATATTTAAGTATAAACTGATTTTTAGGGCGTAAATATGCATTGTAAATTTTCGTTTTTTTTTTTTAATATGCGTTGTAATGTTTTTAGTAAATTTTTTTCAATGGTGATGATACATTATATAGAAATGAAAACCTCACTTTTATTAAAAAGTTAACGCTCTTGTATTATACAACATTAATGAAGAAGCAGAACAACTGGAACTATTTAACGGTAAATAAGTATTTATTTTATGACAAATGCAAAAAAATCAAACTAGTTTACTTGGAATCCTACACCGTATTATTATAATGCAGTTATAAACATTTTGATATTAAGTTATATCATCGAAAACAATAAAGATAGTAACATTATTTGTGACTATTACTTATATCGTATGGAACGTCAAAGGTATTGTTAAGAAATATGTTGAAATTCAAAATAAAGTAGTAGCATAAATTATAATACCATACTTCGTACGACTCGGTATGAACCTGGTGTTACAACATGTAATTCCATAGCTATAATGAACGCACTCCCTTATTACATATTCCCTACATGAATCAAGGTCTTGATTCTGTTAAAACCTTTATAACGAAGCATTGTTGGAACTGTTGTACCATAAATATTAAAGGTCAAAGTCCGCTGCTCTTGTGGTAAAGACGCATAGGCTTTCCTCGGCCGTGGGTCGACGATCCGTGGCCCATACGCGTCACGCACCGAGAGCCACGTAAATGGTAATTCTATCGTTTAATTGCTGGAAAGGTTATCGTAATAGACCCAAAATGTTTTATAGTGAACTGATGATAAAACAAAGAGATAGTAAATAAAACATAATGTTTGTCATTTATTAACATATCCGACCAAATGTTGTTTAAGTGGTGAAAGTTTGTTTATGTACCACTAAATAATAGTTTTGTCTGAAATATATGCTTACATTATTTAAGCGACGTAAGTAAATATTATTATGCAATTAGAAGCTCCAGAGAAGCAAAATAAAACGGGAGACATTCTATAAAGGCAAAGAAGTAAACGAATAATAATTGTCGCATGAAACAATAATCTTACCAATTGGAAACAGGAATTACATGTCTCGTACCTGAAACAGATATAAAGTATGTTATAAATAATATTTTATCTCCCACATGCATATTAAAATTTAAATTGCGAAATTATAAATTAAGAATTTACCAGTACATTATCAATAAAAAGTTGATACCTATTACTGCAGGCTCACTCATGTTTTAATAACCGTTATTATATGACAGATACATGCAATAATATAAGAATTTCATATAAGATGGCTTAAGATTAACTTTTCAGCATGGATAACGTTAATGTTATACGTTTGAAGTTTGACTACCTCCGTGGCGCAGTGGTTCAGCCACTTGCTTTGTAACGCGGAGGTCCCGCATTCGATTCCTGGGGCCACAGGAGTAGCGGAGTTTGGATGGTGGCAAGGATTTTCAAAACTGCCTGGGTAACTACCCCCCTCAATCTGCCGCCATAACAACATTGCTGTGTTCCGGCAGTCATACATGTGAGAGCTAGATGTATTCTGGATGAACATGATTTATCATCCACTGCCACATTTAACTTATTATCAAGTGAAATCGTGGCCAAGTGTTGGCCCGTAACCGATAAAAAAATGTTACTAATGACCAAAGGGTACAATGATTGTTTATAAGCATGGCGAATAGTTATAGAATGGACCATCTTACATGACTTTGGGCAAAGAATGTTACATGTCTTCGTTACTCGAAATTTGTTTCTGTGAATTTAATTCGCACTTTCTGATCCTACAACATACTCAAGGAAACGATGTATAATCTCACTTTATGTACTAACGTTCTTCAGATTGAATCAAAATCTGTTCTCACATTACAGTTTTATTTTATTCTATATTTTTATGTCAATAATGTAAGTTTGAATAGATCAATTTGTGCTCCAAATAACTGAAGAGATATATAATTGATCCACAAAAAAAATATTAAAACAAAGCTTGGTAATAAGATCATGAACCAATAGATGAATAGTAACGATATTTTTTTTTGTATAACTGTACAGTAAGTTAAGAATAATATCAAACAATTTAATTTTTCAAGCTAATCGAAATAAATTTTTTTGTGAGCGTCGTGAAAATATCCCAAGTCCGGTCATCGCGAACTTAAAACAGAATTACTTTAAAGCAGAGGTCAAGAACTGTTTTACTGCACGGCTCATTTCAAGTGAAAAATCCAACGCTCCTGCCTAAGACGTAAAATAAAGCCACGATGTATAAGTTCATTTCGTTTAACGACTACGCCGAGGTCAGCGCACGACAAACATCGGATCCGGAGTAACATTTGAACTTTATAGCTCCTAATCGAGACGCCATTGTAATTTGTTGTTAGTTTATGCGTTTTGTAATCAATATATAAATTCTATAATCAAGATCTGAAAGGAGTCAGGCTGAACACTAACCAAAAAAAAATTTTCGTCACTGAAACTAACAATTATAGTTTCATTAACGAAAATTTCCTTAGTCAATGAAACTATAATTGTCTGTTTGCCTCGGAAAACGCTCCATTTCACAAATAAAAAAAGATCAGGTTAGTTGTTGCAATGACACCACGTACAGATATATGTGTTAAACACAACACTTTTTTTCGCAGTAATTAAAAAAAATGCCATTTTTATATAAGATTAACATAACACAAATAAATCTCAGCTAGTTTTAGTTTGTTGTACAATTCAATACTAATTTATGGAGAGTCGCAACATATTTACGACAATAGCAAAACGTCGCTTCGTCGTCGTTCACATGCATTCTAAAATTACTTCCATCTCATTCCGTTATGGGAGTTGAGGTCCCCCTATCGCTCTAATTATAGGTTCGTAACTATTTAAGTTATATTTTCGGGGACTTCAAAAGCGGGCCTCGCATTTCAATCGCAACTGTTTTTGTTTATTAATTAGTAGATATTCGGCACCGAGTACGTTGAGTGGACCGGTCTCTCTTTGAAGTTTTACTTGCAGAATTAGGGTTGCGTAATTACATTTTTTAACAACAATTTTATCTGTTGATGATGCAATTTTTCGTAGACAAAAGTTTGATATGTTCGATTCAGTTGAGCTATTGTAAAGATATTAAAACTTAGTCCATTATCGGTTGATAAAGTTATTGTTACCGAATATTATATTAATAATTCTTTATGAATCGGAGTCTTCTTGATTAAACAAGCATATCTCTGATTGATGTATTGTTACTCCATGATTAAACCGATTTTATCTAGTTTTCCCTGTAGAAATTTTTCATTTAAAATAGCCTAACACTTGACTTAAATTTCATACAATGTTAAGCGACGAGGTTAAAAGGGAGAGGCCTACTTGCCTCCTAGAATACTCGGGTTCTTATAAACTGACAGTCAGTATACACCGTTGATGTTATAGCAATGGAGTGACTATAGGAGGGCGCGGGCGGTAGCTAACTGGGCGGGATTACAAAAACTTACGATACAAACTCTAACATGGATGCACCACGAAATCTGGTCGCAGAGGCAAGTAAAATACCAATGATAGGCGAGTTTTTTCAACTGTAATGAAATAAATGTTGACTGTTTAAAAATTGTCACACATTTTCTTGTTTTTTTTTTTGTATTGTGTAATATTTAATTTATTAACTAACAATTTAGGTTTATAATCGAGGTAAAATGTATATTGTTTTAAGCTATTGGAATATTGTATAATTACAACGATATATAATTAGTGCTTATGCAACAACCCTAAACAATAATGATGTATATATGAACACACTAATGCCAGCCTTGTGTGCGCTTGGTTTAAATTACGAATGTTGTGTCTATTTTAAGGTCGAACAAGTAAACACAATACGTCGAACAGTAAACAATAACTTCACTTTATAATGATTCGGTTGTTAGACAGGCACTCTTTAAGAACAAAGGGAACGTCAGCCAATATCTTATATAATATATTACACACAACTAGCTTAATACGAATACTTGTACCGCATATATATGGTTCATACGATTAGAGCCTAATTTATAAAATCTTTCTATTTCATTACTGTATTGTTATATTATTTGACTGGCCTGTTAGTGTAATGATACTAACGCTGCCTTTTATACTAAGGTTTGCGGGTTCGATTCCCGCTCAGGATAAACATATGTCTGACCTGTGTCTGGTTGGAAATATATATTTAAGTATGTATTTAAAAATATGGGTCTGTAATTATCCATACTAATATAGGTGTTTGGCTACATATCTTAGGATAAGAGTACTGTGTGTAAAAATATCGCGGATATTTATTATTATTACTATTTATACTATAATCACTACAGTAAATATTTCTATCTTTCCCTATTTGTAAATACGATCATGTTTTTCTTCATTTAACGAAATATAAAAAAATTATAATACTAACATCTCAAACGTCGTATAATATTCTATGACATATGACTATTACATATCTATAATATATTGCTAGATATTGTTAGGCCAAAAGGTTTTTGTGGCTATAATTAGATGTGTATTAATTCCGATCGACTATTGATTACAAATTTTTAATGAGACCTCTAATAACCTTTTTATCTATATAAAGCAATTTATAACGACTAATGCAAATAATTTAAAAGCTTTAATTTACAATACACAGATATTTAATTATAATACGAAGAGCAAGGAAGTGAAACAACTTGACGGCTTGTTCTCGGTAAGTACATCGTAGGCATCCCTTATAGTAGAGTTAAGTGACTGTTACAAATCTTGATCATTACAGTTCCATATTATATCTACTGTAAATATAGCTTTACATTTAAAAAAAATTTAAGGTTTAGAAAAATTGCAAATCTTCCTGGTCTTTATTTTTATATGTAAAAACCAACATGAATAATATATTAGCTTAATATCTTTGTATAGACAATATTTTTTAAATAACTCGACTAGGCGTTGGAGGACCTGAAAATAACTGAGATTAACCTTTGCTACTTCCGTGTTTGAAATGGCAGAACAGCGACTTTATCGTGAACCACCATTTAGCTTTATTAGTTTGATAGAGAAGATAAAAAAAGTGTTATTTCAAATAATACTAAAGATTATTATATTAGACAGAAACAGTTTCGACTTCGATGTTTAAAAAAAAGGCTATAAGCGCGTTTGTGTCACAAGAGCTTTGCGTCAATGAACCTAAATGTAGGAGTATTTGAATTGCATCTTTAAAATTTAATATTTGGTATAGTTTCACGAATCTTGTACTATACATCTACACCTATTTTATTACATAAAAACTCAAAATATTTCGTGGTGCACAATAATGGAATATTAGTTAATTCTCAGGTTTCTAGTATCACGAGTATTGTTAGTTAAAGCTAGTTCAAAAATTCGTTTAATATGGAGTTTGACTTAAATTGATGTTTTACAAAATTATCTTAATACAATTTATGGGTAATACTGCTCGTATGCTATCAGTTTTAGCTATTAGTATAGACCATCACACCTCGGAATGTTAATAAATTTACAATACAAAATTTTTTTAACATTTAATATTGAGATTCAAAGGGTCCATTCTCTAAGTGATAAAATTGGTTTCCTATTATTTTTGTAAATTTATTAACAACATTCTTTCAAAATAAATTATAAACAATAATTTATAATAATATAATAATGATTACTTATCATTTACATATTATAATGATCCATATTTTTAATTTGAATTAGCAATAATAGTTCCTAGGTAATTAAAAGTAATTATAATTGACGGTACATAAACATGTACATTTTGTACTGTGATATTAAAAAAGGTCAAATTATTATAACAATGTAACATGATATATATAGCAACTATAATTTAATAACACGTGTAAGTTTATTACGTTTATGGATAACTTAACTATTAATTAGGGTAGTTAAAATTAATTCGTATTTCCATAGACGAAATTAAATTTCATAATTTAAGTAATGTTACCACTTCACATTCGATGAACGTGATATGATAAAAATTACGTTTTTTCATTAATCAGACGACACTAAGAAAACGATTACCAAATTCCTTTATTTAATTCGGTTTAAAATTATCGTTTTAATTTATCGTACACTACTATTGGAATCATCAAACTATATAACACAAATATTAATGTAATTTAAAGTATATTAGTAGTACATTATATGGATAAAAGCGTTCAGTTATTCTATAAAACTGTTGTTGTAATTAATACTGTTATAAATAATTCAGGTATAATAATAATAATGCTCTATAATGAATAAATAAATATCTGGCACATTTCATATATAGTACTCTGATCACAAGCTAGGTAGCACCTGTAGTGTGGGTTATCAGAGTACGATATTACATACGTAGACATTTTTATATTTATAATAAATATACACGATAAACAACCAAACACAGAACAAACATAAATGTGCATCATATAAATGTTTGTCCTGAGCGGGAATCGATCCGCGACCCCTGGTGTAAGAAGCAGAGTTACTACCAAAACACCAAGGGTTGTTATCTTGTTGTGATCGTTTTAATCATATGTTTGATAGTGCAACCATATCTTATAAAACCGCCTTACTAGCTATTACTCTCAGTGTTAACTGCTATAACAGCATTGTTTATTTTCGGTAGTCATACACACATGAGAGCCAGAGCACTCTGGGCGAGCACGCTTCATCACGTCCGGTTTCATTGTCACGTAACATTGTCAATTG
>DWQX01006829.1:0-10844 GCA_018245475.1 Pharmacophagus antenor | reverse complement strand
CTCAATGTCAATCTGCCGCCATAACAGCATTGCTGTGTTCCAGCACTCATATATGTAAGAGCCAGATGTATTTTGGAGGAACAGGCTTTACCATCTACAGCGTCATTATCACTTAACATCAGGTGAAACCGAAACCGAGTGTTAGCCCATAACCGACGAAAAGAAAACCTTCACCTTACTATATTCGCCATCAACAAACACCAAGTTCTCTGTCATTCCAGTCCCATTCCCCACCGCTGGTGCTGAGAATTGATCGTACACCCTCGGGTCTTCCTCGCCTTCCAAAACCAGGGTATCTATTTCCCCATATTGCGCGAAATTACGGATCGATGATCTTGCCACTTCACCGATGCGAAACAAAGTGTAGGACTTATTGTGGGATTGTCCTTAAAGTAGAAAATAGGTGCCTTAACAACAACGTCAAATAATATTCATAGCCAATAAGGATTATGGATCCTAACGCCATGACTTAAGGTCTTAAATATTGTGGTCGACAACTCTTCAGACTAAAATGATTTAACGTTAAATAAATTCAAAATATAAACGCATAGTCATTTACTAGTTTCACTTATACATTTTGCCTGCTGGAATTGTAAATAAATTTTATTTTAAGAAAAATAAAATATTAGATGTATACAACCGTTAATCTAGAAATTTCATTAGCCATAGCGCTTTTCAAACTAGGACCGAGAAATGTTTCGTGACCAAGACTCAGTGATAGAAAATTTCGCGTAGACCTTTTTATATATGTCATAGGCAATATAGACCAACAATCACAAATTTCGCACTAAAAAGTTATTGGGAGAAAATCATTATTATAAATGTTCCTAGAAACAAAGTTTTGCTCTTTACCAAAGAGCATAATTCAACAAACGAAGAAATAAAATAAATATTCTATATACAACAGCTTATTATATTGTATGACAAAAAAAAATAGGTAAACTTTAAGTTCGGTAAGAAGGATCGTTGGATAGCATAATTGCCTACTCCCAAAGCGGAGACAAATAAATACGCCCTTATCTCGCACAAAGGAAACCGTGAAATGTCACTAAAGCCTCAAAGATAAGAGGGGCAACTTTCTCCAGTATCCTTTGTTGTGGCGTTTTTATCTCATTTTGTTTTCGACGAATAACGCCACTGGAAGTGTCGAGCGCGAAAGGAACTCCCATTGGGCCAATTTTTTTTGTACTGATTCATTGCAATTTCATTTGTTTCACGCCACGGCGTCGCATCTACGAAACGAGGCGAAAAATGAATAGGAATTTCGCTTCGACATGTGAAGTCGAGTATCGGATCTGTCTGTCTGTCGATGATAGTATTAATTTTTTTTTTTTAAATTTTGCGGTACTGTATTGGAAGTTTATTAGTTGATAGTGGGTCCAACTGAAAATCAGTGGTACTCCTTGCAGCGGGAGCATTTAGCCGAGATGGAAACCTCTTTTAGCAGTGTATTAATGATTATTGTTCGTAAAAAAAAAATTATGTGTCGTTTAGTAATGGATAAATGATTTTTCTTTCTTTTTTTCTTTTTCACCATGGCTGAAAATCTTTTCGTAATGTTTGTGGACTGAAAATATTACAAAAAAAAAAATATCCGACCTCCTGATAATTTACTGTCTCATCTAGCTATTTTCAAAGTAATCTAACATTAAGATATGCTTAAGTCATTAAAAGTGTAGATAAAAAAAAATCCTAAAAAGTAAAAGGTGTGGTGCACCTACTTAAGTGACTACGCTACAACTATCCGCTTTCCGACCTTTCAGAATTTGCTATTCCAATAATTACTTAAGGAAAACTTTCCTCCGTAGAATTGGGTTCGCTGAAATGGTCCGTATTTATTTCACCAAAAATGTTGACTCACGTTTGGTTAATGAAGCAATAGTAAGAATACAACTTGTATTCGTTCCCTATAATTAAGTGAATTCATCAAGTTATGTAAGCGATATTTTCAATAGGATATTTTACTGATGATAAATGAAAGTCCAGATCAAGGAGAATTGTTAGGATGCAAGTACCTCCGTGGCGCAGTAGTTTCGAGATAGCCTTCTCATACCAAAGTCCTGAGTTCGGTTACCGTGCTATATGTGGTTGATATTAGATGGTAGTAGGATTTTTCTGGATCCCTCTGCCTAGCTTTAAATACACATCTATTTAAAAAAAAAACTGTTTACATATGAGGTGATTTTTGCATTTTTTTTTGTCTTTATGGTAGTGTTTAGAGTTTGTATCAATTACGATTTATTAATTTTAGTTCACTATATTGTTTATATGGGGTATTTCGAATTTTCGGGCTTGTGTGGCAGTACAGCTTGGCTATTGGCTAGTTTAATAACAAGCTACCGCCATAAGAGTGTTGATGTGTTGTCAGTCGTATTGAACCACAGTATCTTGAGTGAGCGGTGATCTTCTACGGCCGCTGATTCACTTAAAATCACGTGGAATGCAATCAGATGTTTCTTTCATTGCCACTTTAAAATTGTTTACATAACATCACATTGTCTTCTTATGTATTCATAATGAAAATAATATTTCTATATGTTAATTAATTAAAAAAAATATATGCAATTTAAATAAAACAAAAATTAATTCGCTAATTTCCGATATATTTAATCGTAAATACTACGATTGAAATACAGTCGACGAAAGTTCGGCGTCGGGCTCTCGAACCCGCAACATCCCTTGAGGATGCCACGTGTAGTGGCGAAACGCTTTGATATTGTGTTTTAGTTGCATTATATGCTATTAAACGGGACGGTTATTAGCATATTAATTTTTGCTTTATATACTCACAGAGTTTCGCAAAGTAACACTTGAATCAAGCAATTTTGAAAATTGGATTTGTTATAATTTATTGCGAATAGCTCATGTAAACATATAATATTTGTCTATTTAAATTGGTAAAGTTTAAATATTGATATAGTTACGTTAATTAAATAGTAATTTGAATTAATTAATTAGCGTAGACTAACCAAATACGGGTGACCATTGTGCTTTGGGTCGCTGCGATGGATAGTCCTTCGGGAATGTCTCTTCACTCCATAACATTTGCACTTTTACTTTATAAACAGCCATGTCCACGTCACAGCCGTGACATGCCGCGAAAAAAAGAAAGATGGCGGCCATTTGCAATCGAGCCATTGTTAACGTAACACGCATATCAAAGAATATGTATAATGTTTAGCGAAAATTTATTTAATGTAAAATTATATTCGAGATTCTTTAAGACTTTCACCGCTAAAGTCGTGCGTATACTGACTGGAGTGAGAGTTGAGCTTATCTATTTTCAGATCTGTGTTGCGCGCACAGAAATAAACATTTGGTGACGAATGCCGCTACAGCGGGCGACGCATTAACCACTCGTTGATGAAAGGAGCGCTTGTTTTTTGTTGTATTTATTTAACAGGTTAATCAAACTTTTTAAAAGGTATCAAACAGAATCGTTATTGTGATTTTATATAGAATTCGATAAGCTAACGTAGATTTTAAGGTTTTTTAACACTTGGTGGGTCTTAAAAAACGGCTAGTAATTATCTAAATCATTCATGAATGTGGTAAATGACCTTAAAATATAAAATACAACAAATAAGGTGTCGCATTAAGACTTATTTAATTTTTTTTACTGATACAGTAAACGTATATAGGTCTAACAATGCCTGGAAGTTTTCATATAAAGCTTTTATAAGAAAACTATGTGAAAAAATGCAATAAAATTATTAATTAATTATTAAAACAAAGAGAGTAGTTGTAAAGGGTAATTTAACCAAACAAATGCGTTAGGTACCTTGTCTTTAGATAAAGCCATTTCCCGTGTCCCTTTCTTTACTTCGGATTTACCGTAAGCTGTCTTAAGCAAAGATATGATACGCCAATGTTAAAGGATCATTAGTAATCTTATTTACGTGTGTTTACCTATAAAACAAAATTAAATATTATAAATAAATATAAGTTAAATGAATGCATTATATGTATTAATTTAACTTTTATTTATTAATTGTTGATATTTTTTATATGAACTTGTTAAATACTAAGAAAGTTTGTTAAGTTTTATATGTTTTTTATACAATTATGACCTAACATTTGACCTCAGTTTCACATGATGTTCAATGTGTGACAACAGGATTATAGCAACACTGATAAAGAAAAACTGACATTGTAGGTGGTAGCCAGCCAGATTAGTTAGTTATATTTACTAGAAGTCTAACAAAATGTATTGCTTATTCACTATACATTTTTGATAATAGTTTTTCAGTTACATAACTAGACTAACCAAATGTCTTTCTGCACGTTTAAGATTGTCTGTCAAGTTAGTATCATTGCTTTTTTGATTTTAAATATGGTTTATTTATTAATTTAAAACTTTAATGCACTAATTTGTACATAAGGTGGACTTAATGCCAAATGGTATTCTGCGCCAGTCTACCTTAGGGTTGAGCAGAGATGAATATAAATATAGGGTGCGTGAAAAGAATATTAGAGAATAAAAAGATAAAGTTATAATATAAATAAAGATGAGAGAGAGAGAGGGGGAGGTAATAAACATATAAATGATACGACAATTTGTAAATATACATACATATTAAAACATACCCTTGCATAAAAATAACAAATGTGTGCACAAAGAGAAAGAAAAAATACAAAAAGATAAAAGAAAGGAAGGGGAAAAAAAGGCGATAATGAAAAGATAGGTTATTCTATAAAGAAAAGTATTATAATTTACGTAACGACTAATCTTTTTATTTCCGGGTTTTTTTCATTCGGTCACGACACGGAGTCCCAGCGCGGCCCTATTTCCCTTTAAATGTCGTTTTGCTCTAGCAGACAAGTTATTTTGCAGCAAATCTAACGCAACTATATATTACAGAAATAAAAATACAGCCATAATGAAGAATAAATCTGCATATACTTTTATTATAAATATATTCCTTACTCTTATTATTTTTTTATTTTAAATTGGTTATAATTTAGAATAAGATAGCAGTTTATTACATTTGAAACAGATCCGGTATGGTCTAGTGGCTAGGATACCTGGCTCTCACCCAGGAGGCTCGGGTTCGATTCCCGGTACCGGAAAGGTAAAATTTTTGTTCAAATTTATTTTAAAACTCAAATTTAAAATAACTAAATTTTTAAAATAACTAAAAATTTAGTTATTTTAAATTTATTACTGTTAAAATTTGTTTCTTTAATGTATTCATTACTCATTTTTTAATTTTTAAACTTATTACATTAGAAAACTATGTATGTGCAAATAAATCAACGAATAAATTTTAATGTTCACCTTTCATTTTTAATGTAATTAAGTTTTTATTAAAAATTATCTATGTGTATGTATGTATATCGGTCTTTAATAACACATACTACAGGTACTGTTTAACTATCTATCAAGATTAAAGGACATTTTTTACACTACGAGTATGTATGAAAAATGTCCCAGATATTTATTTATTATTATTTCATTCATCAAACTTGTAAGCGTTTTCTTAGCGTATTATAAAAATATTATATGGAATAGAACTCTGCTATCCCAAACTCGGAACTTGATCATTTAATCTCAACGCTCAGCTATATAAAACCTTTAAAAACATGTAAACAATTAACACTTACTTCCGTTATCAATAAAGACGAAACAGAAGCGATAAAAACAATATATGGCCGCGATGCTTATAAAACTTACGATCATAAAAAAATTACGAACATTTGACGAACTAAAAATGATTGAATGGACGCTATGAAACGCATATCGTTGGAGTTGTTTTTTTTTTTAATAAAAATTCCATACATTCTAAGAGAAATCGCAATTAGTACAAGAAATTGGTTTGAAGTGCTGATTGAATATAATAGAAGCATAATTAACATATTTCCTGCCATTCAAAAAAAGTAACGGATTCTAATGAACTAAGACTAAAAATAAAAAAGAGTAAAAACTTTTTGAACATTAACAAATTTGATATATCTAAATGAAAAATTAATTTTTATAAAAATTTTGACTTTCCGGTACCGGGAATCGAACCCGAGCCTCCTGGGTGAGAGCCAGGTATCCTAGCCACTAGACCATACCGGATTTCTTTGAATTATTATAAACTACTATTTTATTTTAAACTATAAGAAATTTAAAAGAAAAAAATAGACCAAGGAATATATTTACAATGAAATTATAAGCAGATTTATTCTTCATTATGGTTATATGTTTATTTCTGTAATACGTGGTGAAGTTAGAAAGTTTTGCGACAGAAAAAAAATGTTGTATAGGTAATTATATTTATATTTTTATTACAGCTTTTCAAAGTACTCTCCGCCAGCCTCTACCCAAAATTTCATCCAGTCCACCGCAGACATCTCGTTTACAGCCTGCTCGAACTGCATCATCCGGCGGAAAATTGTATCCCTATGAGCAGATTTATTATTTTTGGCAACAACAGGAAGTCACACGGTGCTAGGTCAGGGGTGTAAGGACGGTGACCCAAGAGTTTGACCGGTGTGCTGTCAAAGAAGTCCCAAATTTTCCACTACTAGCACGTTTTCTTCCGTAACAGCCGTCAAAGGGTGACCACTTCTTTCTTCATCCTCCAAAACTAGTCAATCGCGCTTAAATCCATTATACCAACTATATACGGTTGCCTTAAAAGGGCCTTCATCCATGAATGCCATTTGAAGTCTATCGTACGATTCGTTCGGTTTCAGGCGACACTTAAAATTGTAAAAAATCATAGCACGAAAATGTTCTCGAAGCAAATCTATTTTTCAATGAGACACGATAATTTTAATGTTCTCTCGAAAATGTGGAAGAAAGTTTCGAATTTGGAACGAACCTTTTTACTTATAAGTAATCATATTTCTAACTAAATTATGACCCACATACATAAAAACTTTTTCTCGCAATACTTTCTGAGTGACTTGGTATATAGTTGCATTAGATTTGCTGCTAAACAACTTGTTTGCTGGAGCAAACCGGCTTTAAATGGGAATCAGAACCCCGCTGAGACTCGGTACTGTGATCGAATGAAAAGGTCCCTGAAATAAACAGATTGCTAGTTACGCAAACGACATTTCAAATGAAAAAAGCAATGATACCAACTTGACAGACAAAACAGTCATCTAAAACGTGCAGAAAGACATTTAATAGGTCTAGTAATGTAACTGATAAACTATTATCAAAAATGTATAGTGAGTAAGCAAGACATTTGGTTGGACTTCTAGTAAATATAACTAATCTTTCTGGCTAGCTACCACTCTCAATATTAATTTGCCGTCATCAGCCTTGCTGTGTTTCAGCAATCGAACATGCGAGAGCCAGATGTACGAGAATTCTAGGCGAACACACCATGTACGCCTCATTATCACTGAACATTAGGTGAGAAAACAGAACTACAGATGGATGAGAGAAGGAAATATTTAAACGTAGACATTAAGGCCCTTGATTCTCCATGTTAGGGGAATGAGTTTCTTAAATTAAAAAAAAACAAAAAAGTTTAAGTTGAGGTCAAATGTTAGTCCGTAACAACTACAATACTGAATTTCTATTATAAGCAGTTACACTCACTTCAAATGTACATAAAATTATAATAATAATAAAATATTAAGTGAGCGGGTAAATGTGTAATATTATTAGGAAGCATTTTTCAAAGCGGACGACTTTGTTTTACGTTTTGCGGAGACAACTTAAGCCGCTTATGAAGTGGCTTTGAATGCATTTACAATTAGTTGAATTTAACACTCACCGTCTACGTTTTCTATGTAATTTTTTGGTGTAGTAAAATTTTTCGACATATTATCCGTCACGAAAGTTTCTTTCTCTGTGAGTGTTATCTTCGGTGACACTCAGAGGTTATTTTGGCGATTTACAGCGCAGACAAAACAGCATTAAGTCACTAGAGTTTAAGTACTATATTAACGAAAGGTTTTGGAAACGATTAAAGGTAAAAGGTATTTAAGGCATATTATGAAATGTCCATCTTAAATATGTGCCACGGAAGCAGTCAAAACAAAAAACTTGAATGTCTCCGTGGCGCAGTGGTTTACTCACATCTATCGCAGAGGTCCCAGGTTCAATTCTCGGACCACAAGGATAGTGGTGTTTGGATAGTAATAGGGTTTTTCGATCCCACCTGGCTAGCTACCACCCTCAATATTTATCTACCGTCATAACACCACTGTTGTGTTCCGGCAGTTATACATGTGAGAGCCAGATTTATTTTAGGCAAACACGCTTAACCATCTACGGCCTCATTGTCACTTAATATCAAGTGATATCGACGCCATGTGTTAGCCCATAGCCGATAAAAAAAGTCGAAACATTTGCATGCAGTGGCGGCACTGCGATACAAACTCGAAATCCTGGCACACTTTATTTAAGGAATATAGTGCATCAAAATTAGAAAATCACTATTGCTACAAAGCCTAAACAGTTATGCCTCTGAAATTTCCATTCACAAAGCTCTTCAAATGGTTATTGGTTAGAGACGAAACTTAGTATTCGATGTAAGCGAATTTATGATATTGAAATTATTTTAATTTTAAATGCATAGAAACTTTATAATACATAAAGTGTAATGTATTCATTGCTTAGTTGTAAAACAAACAAAAGTTGAACCTTTAATTAAACTGTGGTTTAGTTTAATACATCTTTTAATGATTAAAATTATTTTTAACCACAAACGGTTCTTCTGCAGCACTCAAAATAATGTTTCGTCGGGAGTTCAATGAAGAGAAATAAGTTTTCAGACGTGACAGATTTCATTGCCTCTTATCGGTTAGAATGTAATAAAGTTGACAAAAAATTATGTTTTTTTTTTGATAAATCGTGTATTTTTATATAAGTTTACAACAATTAGAGTCATCTCCGGTATGGTTTAGTGGCAAGGATACCTGGCTCTCACCCAGGAGGCTCGGGTTCGTTTCCCGGTACCGGAACTTGTATTTTGTTCGTTATTATTATTTTTTTCATTGTTGTTATTATTTATTATTTTAATCGGATTAAATACTAGATTTGAGAGATTTATTAAATAGTTAAGATGACGTTCTCTTCACGAATTTTATGTGCACTAAATTTTTGAGGAATCTTACTACGAAAAATTATATATTTATATATAGCTAATGTTAATTTTGCAGAGATCAAGAAGAAAATAACTTAGATAGAACGTAGATAGTGAAACGTGATCAGTCAGAATACTTTTGGCTTTCACATGTGCGATTGTCGCAATAGCAGTAATTCTGTTATGGCGGCAAATTGACACTGAGAGTGGTAGCTACTTAGGTGCTATACCAAAAAAATAATACCACAATTCAGACCACTACTCGCGGTTCGGTAATTGAATATAGGACGACCGCCTACCGCCACAAGGCTAACGTAAACCTCGATGGACGTCTGTCTATACGTAACGGTGATCACCACCCACTTGAACCGCTCGCTAGTTCATCCATATAAAAGTTGCATGGCGAGCATGTTTCACTGAATTTTCTCGACTGTTATGTTCTAATAAACAAGTTCGTAAAACACCACCAGCGCTGCGAGCGACACGCTGTCGAGACCCGCCCTTGATTAATGCCTGTGCTGCCGTGACACACTTTAAATCATCCTTTATCACAACTTGGGATGGTACATGAGATATAAACAACAAAAAAAAAACATTGTAGTTTTTGCGGGTATACAGCGCACTATGCCTCCAGTGATGTGAAACATTGTGATGAAACCCAATACGCTTTTAGAACTTTCCAGAGTATTTATCTGTGAAACCATATTCAGACGGTATAATGGAATATCTATTAGGCTCTCTTCCTTACGTAAAATATTGTTCTAGCAGTGTATACACAGATCAAAGTAGATTGTTTATGTAGTATTCTACTGCTATTGAGATTTACGTACCATTTATATCTTAGTTATGATGAAAAATAATATTTGCATGCCTTTGGGGCGTAGCAATTAATATCCACTGTATTTGGAAGGCTCGATCGCATACCATATGAGTAAACAGATTATGGATTTTTTTTAACTGCCTGCCTACCGCCCTCAATGTTAATTCACCGCCACAACATTATTTCTATTTCGCCAGTTGAAATAAGAGTTTAAGAGAGTTCAGGCAATGCAGACTTCACCATCTGCGCTTTCATTTACATTTAATATCAAGTGAATTTAAAAATTAATTGTTCGCCTATTGCCGGTAAAATTAAAAGAAACATTAGATTGCTACAGTAAAAGCATCTTGTCGGCACTATTACTATATGTAACGAATAATTGTGAATACATCTGTCAATTTTTTTTTTAAATCTAATCATGAACCCTAAAGTAGACTGGCAGAGAATGACATTTGGCATTAATTCCGCCTCGTGTACAAGATTTTGTGCATTAAATCTATTAAATGAACAAATAAATATTTAATTATTTTATCAACGATTTTGAACTTCGAACGAAAATTTTCACTACGTCACTATAGTGTAGTGATTATATCAATAAACACCATTTAACTATGACAATGGAAACCCCAATTAGGGTGCCACTAAACTCACCCTCGTCACGGGCCCACCCGTGAATCAATCATCATGGAATGGTATCAAACAACCCGATCCCACGCGGCGTCAATTATTCAAACTATTCACCCATAAACCACATAAAGCGCTGTGCTCCAAAATAAATTATGAATAATAAATGATTATACGATAATTTATTATTATCTAATCCTTAAATGCCATTATAGTTGACATTTGACTACAAATCAGTTTCAATTCTCATAATACAAAAACCTTTGTATGTGTGCGCGTGTATGTATGTTTTGTGTGTGTATACAATTCAATTGCACAACGTGGAAAACTTTAACATTACTTTTTACGGCAGAAAATACGTTTTTTGT
>DWQX01006828.1:0-10845 GCA_018245475.1 Pharmacophagus antenor | reverse complement strand
TTATTTATTTGCTTACTCCACAATAATACATTTTCACGAGAAAGGGCCATTGTAAGAATAGATATGTAGCTGAAGCTAATAAATATTTATGAAAGGGATAGTAATAGTGACTTAATAAATTTTCTGAAGAGTGTGAGGAATATAGTTACGTTATCTGCGGATAAGTCTTTTGTTGTTGTCTTTTCCAATTTTAATCAAAATAAATTTAGAATTTTACTACTACGGTACATTGTCTAATATAATTGTTCGCTACATTTGCAGCATACATAAGAATACAATCGAAACTAACATTTTACACTTTGACAGCTATGCCAAAATTGGAGACTAAGATTGAAAACAGTTACCAAACATAAACCGAAATATTGTACTAAACCAACAATTTTGTGTTATTAAAAACAGCATTAAGATATTTACAAATTATCAGGGCTAATTAATTTTAATCATCAGTCTACCATTTTATTACTAATTAGATAATAAGTAAACCATAACCGAGTCAAAGTACTAATAAATCAATTAAAAAAATCTTTGCATTTCAAAAAAAGGAAGATTTATAACTGTTCCTGATTATCTTACTAACAAAATTGATTAAAACAAGAGCAAATTTTATGAAATAATAAATTGCATGTAATGAAATAATAAAACATATCTTAAACTCAACACTAATAGTCAAATTTAATTACCTATCTAATATGCTATATTCAAGCACCCTATCGGAGATCGAGGATGTAGATTAAACAATAGCGAGGCAGTGGCGGAGATGGGAAGTGGAACGCTTATACCAAGTACCTGAAGCGTATGAGATAACACTTCAGAGGCAATAAGATGGAACCATCGTAGTTTCAAGCCCTGTTCCTAATAACTGTAATAATATTTATGCTAAAATTGAATAATTTCAAATCGTATCATAAACACGCCAATTTTAATTGTGTTCCTTTATGGTGATTTCTAACATTTTTATTTTTTTAAGAAAACAATGTGAATCACTGAGATTACAAATAAAAGTTATTCACAGAATATTCGGATGTTACGATCGCAATTCGATACCGTTTTAAATCTCACCATAAATAGAAACGTAGGTATTCATATGTTGTATATTTGCAAGGTAAAAGTAATTTATATGATTTCCGTGTAACACCTGTAGTCGCTTTACATACATTACGTTAATTAAAATGTCAACAAACTGTTGAATAATCTTACTGAGAGAGATTTATGAAAGTGAAACACTTTACCAAACAGAACAGAGCTCCACTTCCAACCTTAGGTAATTTTTACAGCAAACGAAAGGCGCGACTGCCTTTAATCAGCGCTCCCAGTGACGCTCCGTTTTGAACACGATTCACAGAATTTGCATGGAAATTGGATTAATATAACCGGTCCCTCTCCACCCGTTAGTGTTTTAATTCATATTTAAATTACTGGATTTACGATTAGAATCCAATTCGTAATTTCTAATATCCATTCCGGATTTCAATTTAGGGTTTAACCGGTCAAGCGGGTCGGACGACTATGTCCGACGTTGATAAAATACTACGATCCATGAAAAGGATAGATATTTCAGCAGTTTTGGTACCATCATCCGGCTACATAAAGGTTTATTACGTTAAGTTGCACGACGATGACGTTTAGTCGTTAAATTTTAATGATTTGTACAATTAAGATGAAAAAAATAAACAAACGACTAAATTATCACGATCCGGTTACCAGGTTAATAAGTAAAATATCCATCATCCGCCTGCTAGGTAATTTTATTATTAATTATTAATTTAATCTCCTACAGTACTTTTATCAACTTTCAAGTATATTAGTAAGAGTGTACTCTTAAAACTTTTAAAGAAATTTGAACCCTCTTTTCTCTTCTCAGGAGTTGAGTTTAAAAAAACCCTACTTCTTAAAAGATACCTACACAACAAAAAGAACACACTCCAAATTTCATTACCAAATATCAGCGGTTTAGACTATGCGTTGATGTATAAGTCAGTAAGTCAAAGATTTAGTCATGACTTTCAATTTTATAATTATAGATTAAAATTCTTCACGCCCTTGGCCACATATGTGTACTTTTATGTCTTCAATTAACAATTAACTGTCATTAAAAACTTGACGAAAGTCTTTGCAATACTGCATTATAATATGTCTTGTTCCGCTATTTGATATATTAAGTCACATTCCTATTTTTATATAAAAAAAACGTCTCTGAAGCATTGAATAAAATAAAATATAAACTGTAGTCCAGTACATAAATTTTTTTGATATTTTATTGAACAGTGATGTTTTATGTGCAGACTGTGCGATACAAAACGGTTATAGGTTTTATAAATATAATTAATTGAACTAAAACGTCTACTTTAAATTTATTGTTAGAAACCATTGAATAATTAATGTAGATTCAAAAACGATTATTAATAATACTTTTTGTGTATTTTAAAAGCATGTAATATTGTAACTGATAAAAACCACCGACTGTATAAACGTAAAAAGGCCTTTAAGCGATTCACGAGGGCTCATGTGGTAAATTGCTTTCAAAGCCCTCCCACTTCGATAAAAAACATTTTAACAAGGTTGTCGACTTCGGCAGAATTTTACGTAAAAATTTGTTAGAGGAACGGAAAAAATACAAATTCTTTGTATAAACGATATGAAATATACTCAATCATTTTTTTAAAGGTGCATATGTTACACGTTTTGAAATAAAGTCATCTACGGAATTATTAAAATTAGGTAAATAAAATGATTTATTTGAACGTTCTCCCAATATTATTAAAAATATTAATTGGTAGCATTTTAATAAAATTAAAATAGACATAAAGTTTTTAGTCTAGCTTTAAAGAAAATGAAAAAAAAAGTCGTTATCGATTTTGTATATCTGGAATATTTCATTAATTTATTACAAACAAAAATAACATATTTGACTTGTAAAAATTAAAATAATAATTATTTTTTATCGGTTATAAGCTATCACATGGCCTCTATTACACCTAATTTAAGTAACAATGAGGTCGTAAATTGTGAAGGTTGTTCGCACAGAATACTTCTAGCTCATATATGTGACTGTCGGAACACAGCAATGCTGTCATGGCGGGAGATTCATATTTAAGGTGGTAGCTAGTCAGGTAGGTTCGAAAAACTCTCTATCTGTGGCCCGGCAATCGAACCCGGAACCTCCGCGTTACAAGGCAGGGGGTAAACCCCTGCGCCACAGAGGCAGTTAAAATAAAAGATGTGTAATATTATTTATCAGTTATCAGATATTTGCTAACAAACGAATATATGGTACAATTATGTATAAATTTATTCGTCTCTCTATAATTTGTCACTGTTGAAACAATAGCCGTACTTCCGACGTTTTGAGGCGACAGCGGGAATGTATCTTCATTATTCACATACAACAGGTTACATCTAGGGTTGCCAGCTCATGTTAGTTCATGATTAATTATTATACACGTTGACATTTCGCAATGCTTCAATATGTTATCTCAATAACATGTATGACATAATTTAATAAAGACAAACATTATTTGTAAATCCATTTATTTATAATAATATGAAGAAAAAAGAACCTTTTATAATATTGCATCGTTTTATGACAATGAGACAAATTCCTAAACTTTTTACTGATTAAACTATAAAGATTATTTTCCAAATTTTTTTGTATAATAACATTTTTATTATAGAGAGGGAAAGAATTAATTTCTCTACGATCATTTTGATTAATATTTAAATATCATCAAAACGTTAAATCCATTACAAATTTTACTTATAAATAATTCAATTATTTTTCGATATCTTTATTTAATTTCTGTAACCTTGAAAAGATTCATAATTTTTTGGTATTTATGATGAGTTTTTACGGAATGTTTCTACGTCTCACAAATTTATCTACCTGAATATATTTTTAAACAGTACAAAAATCAACGCAATGACTTTTTAATGACAGCGTTTCAGTATATACGTTGACGTGTAATTTTACAAAAAATAAAAGAAAACGCTAATGACGCTGACTTCCGTCAAGTAAAGAAATACGTGGGTAAATGTTCAACTTAAATGAGGTCCTCTTTGTAAAGATTATGGAAGGAAATGTTGCCAGTTTTTGTTCACAGATTATCTCTTTGTGCGTTAGATTTTTGATGCGGGCATAATTAATACATTTTAATTATAGTATACTTTCTTTATCAGTAATATCTTAACACTTGATCGCAATTGACATATGATCTTAAGTGATAATAAAGCCAAAGAATGCTCTAGCTCTCACGTATATGACAGCCGGAACACAGCAATTATATCTTGGCAACAGATCGACACTGAGGATGGTTCTAGTCAGGTGGAAACAAAAGATCCCTACCACCATCCTAAATTTAATGCTCACGTGGCCCAATTGGACCTGAGCCTTCCGTGTTATAACGCAAACAATAAACTACAGGGCTACGGAAGGAGTTAAAAAAATATTAACAAACCTTAAAATATTTTACATTAAAAAAATAACTTGTAAGGAGTTTTTAGTATTTCCAGTGTTTTATAGCACTTAAGGTATCGAGAGGACTGAGTTGACAGATGTCCTGTTGTCATTATTATGGGGGGAAACCGTTAGCTCTTACTTTTTTCGGTACGTTCTGCGCAAAATGAGCGGACTGTGCATTGCAGTTTTTTTTTTGTTTTTATTTAGTTTATTAATTAACTATTTCTTCTTCTTACAAACACGTAATCCTTCGAATTTAAAACGTTTTTGTACGAAAAAAAATGTATATATATTATGTATTATCAAACTGCGAATATTACCGTTCAATCTCACAGGTTTTGTTTTTTAGCTAATTTTACTGGCACATAACCTCGTTTTTACTTTACGAGATGACTCGAGTGTAGGCAATCTGTGCTTTATAAAGAAACTGAGATTGTGTTAAGTGACAGCTTTTGTTTTACTGAAGCACTTCCTTGACCGACTTTGCACAAAACAGGGTTAAATTGGAACGGATACTGTTACATAAATTTTTTGAATCTTTTACAATAATGCTATTATTTTTTTACTCTATTTTTAATTAAAACTATAAATTACGAGTACATAGACACTTGGTCCAGAAAAATTTTTTGAACAGTTTATATCTAAAATTTTATCTAGTTTCATTGTAAACAAATACCAAAAACAGAGTTTGATTGATAAATAGGATCCAATGACAAAGGTAAAGCGTTTGATACTTAATAAAAACTCCTTACTAACTTAATAAACAACTCGATATTGCAGTGAAGTTTCGAGCAGGCCTTCTCCTCTAAAACTGTCCACAGTCGGTGATCCAAAAGGTTGAGGTATGGACTCCTTGAGGACCAGCCTTCACACGCGATAAAGCCAGGCAAATTGTCCTTTAGTTACTGTTGATTGGTTCGCGCTTTATGTGTCGGGGCCGAGTCCTGTAGAAAGATCCAATACTTATTGGAAAACTTTATTTGAGTGAGAGGTACTACAACAGGCACTAAAATGTCAATCTGGTAGTTTGCCGCCTTCGTTGTCACGCCATTTTTGCAAAAATTCATACGACACGCCCCACCAAAACATTGACTAATTCCGGGTGATGGCCACTTTCCATCTTCGCAACCTTCTACGAAGCCTCTTGAAAGCTGTGAGTATAGACCCTGTCATTTTGACGGTTGTATTGACCTTCTACCGTAAAATGTTCTCATCAAAAAACAGGATTCTCCAGTGGACCCGCCTTCAGCGTGCTGTTGAAACAGCTTTTTCGCTCTGGTCGCTCTTATGTTTTGTAAAGCTGCTGTCAAGCGATGTCCTGTATTTTGCCGATAAGCGGCAAATCTAAAGTCTTCTTCAATTATACGAGAGATGTACCTCGGTGGAATTTTCACCTCCCTAGACAAGAATTTCTTCTTGCGGAGAGGATTTCTTCGGACTGGGTCAGTAACAGATTTGATCAACGCTGGCGTCCTGAAATCCCGCGGGAGGCCGCTCGTGGGCCTGTCATCGACATAGGACAACTCCTTTTGATAGGTACATGAATTTCATTGAGATTCGAAGCGATTGTAACAGATTGAATATCTCGCACGGCGTTTTACTGCACTTATGTAGAGCTATAACAGCGACTCGATTTTCTTTGACGACCCACTCCATGATGACTTTTTGGATAAATGCCGTCAAGTGAGGGTTTTTTAGAAGAATGAAACCTGCTAATGTCACATGAAAACAAAAATGTTTTAAATGACATTCCATTTTCGAAATAATTGAATATAAAATTTTGGGACATTTATGGCTAGACTATGTACTTTTTCAGTTAAATACTTCAAAAAAAAAAAGAAACAATTGTACTTCATAACATTGCATCTGTATCCTTGAGGACCAAATTTTTTAGATTATACCAAAATAATAACTTCGGGGTTTTGCCAATTTGTAAACGCACCTTAGATATTTGCTATCGTTCCAAAAAACAAAACCACTACTGAAATATCTGCAGATTAACACCTATTTAACCTTTTCTTTACTCCTGGTATACCGTATGTACGAGTAAACATGTATTAATCTACGTGTACCGGTCCTGGGATGATGTAAATAATAAAATATTGATTGTCACTTTCGAATTTAAAAGATACCCTTGAACTCATGGAAAATCTAAAAAAATGTTTTAAACTTTTATGAATACAAAATCGTCTGGGAAGGTTAAAAATAGCCTTGAAGCAAAAATAAGAATAAATGTAATAGTTGAGAAACAGATATGAGACGAGACATTGGATAAAGGCACTCACAAAGTATTTGAAAAAGATTGTGTAGGCAGTATCGTGTGTTTCAATAAACTATATATTATATAAAATTATTGTAAATTTATCTATTTTTAGGGATTGTAAAAATATCATAGGCTGATTGAGTATCAAAGTTGTTTTATTTATAGTTTTATGTTTTGAAAATAGATTCATTATTGAAGTGCCTACTTTCATTAAACTAGTTTGTATTGTAGGCGAACACGTTTGATCATCTACGGCCTTATTATCACTTACACATGGCGAAATCGGGATCAAGTATTAGCCAATAACCAATAAAAAATATTTCAATTATACTTAATGACAAAATGATTGAACAGTTCACGAGTAAAATGATGTCTTCAACTTTGTATTATCAGAAATGGTAGGTAAAGTAAAGTAATCACTTAATCTTTATTAAATTCTCATTATTAAATTATCAGAGATAATTACAGTCTGCCTACTGAAAGAACCCGATAGTGTGTTTGAAGTTTCTACTACTTATGACCGAGAATTAAAGTTAATGCTTAACATTTTAATACAAAATTTATCCTAACAATTTGAAAACGGAATTTGGATGAATGCGTTGCTATGAATAGCGTCGTATAACAATAAATGTTTGGGTTAAGGAGTCACGCCAATCATAAAGGCCACCCTCAGGTATTTTGGGGCAGCATTGTGAATGAAATGAGGAGTTTAAGTAGCAATATAATAATGCCCAATTAGTGCTAACGACGCATTCCGCCTTTACCATTTTACGTTTTGCTTTGTCACTGTAAGTTTGAATAATAATTGGCAACAAAACTTCTTTAAAAAAGTCCGACGAGTAAAGCATTGCTATCGTTATCACCAACGTTAATGTTACGATTTGAAGGACTCTGAAGTTATATTACTGAAGCAGCGAGAAATTTCTTTTTGATTCATATGTATAGACAAATCTTGAGAACCAAACTTATCGATAAAAAATATCACATCAAGTGATTATTATTTGTTGCATTGTGTTGCATGTTGTCAAAAACATAGTTGTCAAAAAAACTATCATAATCCTAATCGATAATCGTAATTATAATAAGTTCGTATGTAGCGTAATAAGGTATGTATCTATTTTTTATTTTAATAAATCTTATTGCTTACGTAAGTACAATGGGTGGACTTAAAGCTGTTGAGCATTTTCTACCAGTCACACTCGTGAGATGGTGAGAAGTCGAGACAGGTGTAACACTAACAATGAAATTATACGCTGTTCATGCAGCTCCGATGTAATATTCTCTTGGCAGTTTTTAAAAATTTGGTTTAGTTGTCGCTTATGAGGGCGAAGAGTTCCAGAGTTGTAAGGCATAAATCGTAAAGGATTTGCTGAAAAATCTGAAGTCATGCGATGGAACGAAAATGAAGTTATTGTCGGAGGAGCACAATGCACTGCTATGAGTGAAAGAAGGAAAATTGTACATTTTCCTTGAGGTTGGGAGGTGAAGCAGTTAAAAGAACTCTGGAATTACGCTTCTGTTAGTTAGCCATTTAAGTTGCGTAAGATATTGCGAAATATGGTCAAACTTACGAAGACCAAAAATAAATCTAGTACAGTACATATTTTGAAGACGCCGCTTGTAACAGTATTAAAGATGACGACTGTTACTCGTATGTTGAACGGTGATTCCTTAAACTGTGACGTGTTTACACATTTTTGTAATTCAGATCGTATATTCATCAACACAAGTATTTTACTTTCTGAGGTGTTCTTTATAGATAGTTTGCTGTATGTTCGTTTTCTACATTCATGAACATAAGTAATTTTTTTTTTTCGTTTTTTCACCACCGGCTGCGTCGTACGACGTGGAATTCTATGTGTCAGGTTTGTGTCAAGGTCCTGCGCTATGCAGATATCGACTTAGTCGATCGATATTATAACTTATGACGTATCCGATGACGTTTATATCATTGTTGTTTCCACTTTCCTCCTGCATAGTACGTACACAAGAACAAAACTATTGTATTTTCTTGAACCTTTTTGAGAGGCAATTTGTGATTCAAGCAAGCTGGTTTTTATCAATAGTATTATGTTTCGGTAACAAAAATTAATCCCATTTATTGCTGTTCCAAATTTTTTTTTGTTATAAGAAAGAAAAATGAAAAAAAAAAACGAAATGAAATTCACATAACAGCTCGTAAGTCCGAAATTATTTTGTTGCGTGTACAAAGAAATTTGAACGTCGACTTCGTATTCCTTAAATCGTGGCCCCTCGTGCCGGCTTAAGTATGTTACACTGTATTATTACTTTAAAGTTGAAAAAGAAAAAATATATAATTCAAAACACCTCTACAGGAGAAGTAAACTTATAAAACGCTATTGAAAAATTCAAAATAATCCTGTAATAATTTTAATGATTTTCTTTTATTCGTAATAATCTAACACGACCTCTACTTCACATAATGCTAAGTGACAATGAGGCTATATACCGCGTGGTCGCCTTAAAATATTCTGGTTCTCACATGTATAACAGTCGAGATGTTATAGCGACAGTTCGATATAAAGAGTTTGTAGCTAAGCAGCTTCGAAAGAAATTCTACCACTATCCACATTTCATTATTTACGCGGACGTAGTTTCGAACCCGATATCTGCGGGTCTCGTGGCATGATTATGATCGCTGCGCCACAGAGGCAAAGTGTAAAGATGTTATAAAATATTAATATAACCTTTAGTAACTTTAATATTTTATCCATTTTACTTTACGATTTGTTTCAAAAAGTAATATATTATGAAACTTAACTGAAGTTTCTTTTATCTCGTGACTATTAAAGCTAACTCATTATTTAATAAGAACGCATGTTTATAGGCAACTTTTCTAACGTTTCGAAACGTAGCAATAAGACACAATGGAATATGAAAATGATGCAACTTCATGCCACCACTACAAAGCCATCATATGTTGAAAACACAAGAGTTTCATACTAAAATCACAATGTGTCCCGCTCCTGTATTGTACTCTATACAAACACTGAGCTGTGTAACAAAGAACGTTTTGTATCGTATACGAAAGCGATGGATTCAGCGAACAGGCTCTACTAGTTAATTACTCTTTTAGTCGTATTTAGGGAATGCATTCCTGCGAATCAGGTTTATATGAGACCTGTAACATATTCCAAAGCAAATATATATGTTTCTGTTCGAAATTTCAGAACTTGTATTCTTACTACAACATGCAGTGACTTTTTTTTAATATTATATTAGTGTCGTAGTGTATTTATAAGTGTTTAATTATTGTTTCAACACATTATACTTACACGAACAGAAGTTTTTTTTACTATCATTATAATAATTATATGCGGTGATAAAGTCTCTGTTTTCAGAGACATTACTGATAGTTAGCCTAAGAATATTGTGTAAGAGTTAGAACAATATTGTGTTCCGGCTTGAGAGTTTTATACGTAATAAAATTATTAATGTAGATAGAGTTAACATGATAAAGGCCATCAGCACAAAATACTGTTGAATACGCAAGGGTTTACCATCAGGCAAATTTATTTATTAGTTTACTGCTTCCGTAGTACATTATTTTACTTCATGCCTAGTAATATGCATATACTCGATTGATATGCCACATGAATTTTTGAATGGTAACTTTTAATTTTTTTTTTTCAAAACAACATGGCCTACCATCCACCCTCAACGTTAATTTGCTGTTACAAAAGCATTGCATGTTTCACCGATCATATATATGAGAGTCAGAGTACTTTGGGCGACTACGTTTTACCATTTAATGCCTCATGGTCATTTAATGTCATGTTTTAGTTGAAATCCAACAAGACAATTAAGGATAAAAAGAATGAAGAAATGATATTTTTATCGTTCACTGAATTTTATAAATTTTATGGTTTTATCGTACAATGTACAAATTTATGTACAAATATCGTATTATGAAATACGACATAAATGCGTTTGGTTTAAAAAAAAAACTTTTACATTTCATCAAAAATTTTTCTATATTATGGCAACATCGATTTTATCCGTGTATGATTCACGCGATATGCAATACAAAGCGCGAAATTCCTATTGCTGAACATGTTTTCACTCACGATTCTATAAATTTTCAATTGGTTTATAATATGCTATCATC